>OY720461.1:25670975-25690975 GCA_963082715.1 Harpalus rubripes | reverse complement strand
CGTTGTTTGTTTGTATAAATTTTACAACAGAACTGTTTTCGAGTAAAGCCGGCCCCACATTACTTGCAGGTATTGACAAGTATCGACAATGACGAGTGGTGTGGGATTGAAATTCGTACTTGCACTCGGTGTTTCCCATCTGTTGTCGGTAATCTTGACACGAGTCAAAGGTTAATTACACTCGCCAATGCTTGCCTATCATACTTGCCGAAGCTCCTGCACCACTCGCGAAACCTCCTAGATCACTCCCTATTTCCTCGTTAGAGTTCGTGTTCAAACGTTATATTTGTGTATCGATGCATAAATGGATTCGTATAAAATTATCAATGAATTTATATACTCGTAACTGTGTGAACAAAAACCTATATTATGGAATCCAAAACATCCACTACACAAAAATAGGAACGAACTAAGTAAAATATATCCCCCATTTAAAATACCATATGCCGCACTAGCGAAACGTATGTCGTCTGTCACGTCAGTGAACTTGACCCAACCCACAAGCAAACAAACAATATTTCATACATAAATTACTTTATTTGGATGCGTTTTCAAATGTTTGCTATATTTAATTGATTGTTCGACTTTTTTTCCCTTTATTTTTTAAAAATATATGTGGGTGGGGCTATTTTCACATTAACCCACCATTTATACAATAATGTTTGTTTAAATAGGTTAATGTTTTCATTCTCATTTGTTTGTTAATGTTTTAAAATAATTTTATTTGTTTAAACATTCTATTTCCTTTTTTTATTATCTTTAAATGATGGTGCGGCTAAATTCTCATTTTCCGCACCCAATTGACCCACTGTTTGTTTAACTATAAAAATCTGTTTGGAAGTATTAGTTTAGTATTGTTTTAACCTTTTCATCGATTGTTTGCGTATTTTAATTAATTATTTGTAAAATAATACATATGGGTGCGGTTAAGTTCTCATTTTCCGCACCCAATTGACCAACCATTTGTTTAACTGTAAAATTATGTTTTAAAGTATTAGTTTAGTAATGTTGAAACCTTTTTATCGATTGTTTGCGTGTTTTAATTAACTATTTTTAATAATACAGGTGGGTGCGTTTAAGTTCTCATTTTCCGCACCCAATTTGCCCACAGTATGTTTAACTTTTAAAATCTCTTTTAGAGTATTAGTTTAGTTATGTTGACACAATTTTATTGATTGAATGTTTTCAAGAATAGTTAAGTAAAGTTTTAATAAAATTAATTATAATATATTTGTCATTGGACCAAGATCTCAAGAAAGTATAGTTACTATTTTTTCTCATCATTTAAATAAAACTTATCTCATCGATGAGGGTGAGATTAGCAGATTTAAGTAATTGTGAAGCCGCCTCACGCTGAACTGGATGCGCTACCAAGACCAAGTGTGTTGTAATGAATTGTATTAAATATATAATATACGCATTACTGTAATTTAGAGACACAATAACAATATATATAGATGGATCAAAAGTGTAGCAATATTATTAAATTTACGGTAGTCCTTTAAACTTGATATTTATGTCTTGGTCGAAATGCGCGGTAAATTCAAAATAAAATTATGAATTCTTATTATATATCTTTTTAATATACTTCCTATATTGTTACTAACAAAATGCAATAAATATATTATACTGAAGCCCCATAGGACAATTTATATGAATTAATTATCATAAAAATTATATCACCCGTGACAAATAATTTTTTAAATTATTATTAATGGAAGTCTTTGTTTCTAATTTTGCTAATATTATCCTTACATTTTTGCTTACAAAATGCAATGACTATATTATCCTGAAGATTCATAGGAATATTTGTATGAATAGACAATTTCAGAAATACAAAGCGTGCCGTTTGCCTGGCCTTGTTTAAATAACAGTTCTGTGCGTTTTTTACCTTCCGTCACCTTTAGGTAAGGAAGGTATTGTCTTTGGTCAAAAAATTCGGTGGTGAGTTTTTGATGAATAAGCACGTTTTAGGGTCCCTAGAACACGATTTTACTATTTTTACGATGATGTCTGTATGTGTGTGCGTGTGTGTGTATGTGTGTCTGTGTGTGTGTGTGTAACAAAATTTTCGTCTACGATAACTTCCATACTACAATTCAAAAAATTATAATTCTTTCGTATTCCTCTTCGTTACATCCATGTGAAGAGCTGATTAGATTTTGGTTAGAATTGATCAACCGGAAGTACCCTCATTTGAAGATTTTAACAGTTTTTCTCGAAAAAACGATTTTAAATATCATTTTTTCACATTTGATGTTATTATAAATATTAAAGAATATTTTATTCTCTATGCGATATGAATGCATTTTATATTTCATATTAAATGGATATAGAGTCAAAAAATTATAAAGAAACTAAATATCATATATTAGCTAGCTATGCTATAACTCTGGAAACAGCTGATGTATTAAGAAAATTCTGATTGAAAGGTGTCAGTGTCAAGTGCAGTTGACAGTATGTATGTTATAATTTTACTGGAAATATAGGATCTTTTGCTTTCAGTATGGAATTTGTATAAAATACGTACAACTGCCTTAAGGTAATGTACAAGAAATATAATATTTTACAAGGAACTTTCTGTATGGCATTTATACAAAATACATAGAACTGACGGAAGGTAATGTGCTGGCCACATCAGATTTTTTTTGTTTTGTTTTGCTTTTTTTATTAGTCAAATTATTATTATAATAGGTACTAATCTTCTGGGCCACAAAAAATATTATCATTTGAATTTTGAAATGTTATGTTTGATGTGAAAAATAAAAAGTGAGGTTATATTTTTGAAAGTATAGTAATACAATACTCGTATTTTGTAATTGATTCACTTTTTCACATACTAAAATAAGTTTTTCTATTTCGGTATGAGTCTGTAAAAACACTGTTTATCACTGAAAACACGTCGTTTAGAAGATCTATAAGCGCACTGTTTGGACATAGTTACCTATATAGGTAGCTACGGTTTGATACTAGTACATTAAAAGACAAGTATCATAAGGCAATCCGTTAACGTACGAGTCCAAGTTTGGAAAACGAGCCGCTAGGAGAGTTTTACAAAAGACGAGTGCGTTAACAGGCCTTATGATACATGTTTTTTATACTATTTTTTTCTATTGAGGCCATTTTACAATTAGATTTTTTTAAAAGGACCTTTCAAAAATATGTCTTAATATTTTTTTTGTCAGTTATGTTGGTAGCGTTTCCCGCTATCAATTGAAATTTCACATTTTATATGTATCGTGTAATTCTGACTGATTGTTTACTTTATTGTATCAAGCATTATATAATTATAGAAGAGGAAAACTAATACTTACAATGTACTCCACCGGTTTATTAATGAACCACCTAATTTGACATATCTTGTAATAAAGGTAAATTTATCAAATAACGAATCGGGATCGCTGGTTCGTGTTAGTCATTGTTATAAATAAAAAAAATTAAATAATGAAATACTTTAATGAACAATTTATTGATCTACACTTTTACATTCCACCATTTTAACACATCCACTGCTCAGTTGCAGATATAACAGCAACAGTTGTTCTTACATTCTTCAATACAAAACATATGTTGTATTTGTATATGGCACTAAATCGTATTTAAAAGTTTAATATTCGACAGCTCGTCTCGACGTGGAACTGGAAATCATGGATCGTAAAATTTTCATATTTGCTTGCAAGTAGCTACAAATTGACAGTGTCAACATTTCAACTAACGTGCACCATACATTTTAAATCAGCCTGATATAACAATACAATCAGCTAAAAATTGCAATATTACCATAAAATTAAATTGTAATAAATAAAACTCACCGTTTAAATTGTTTTGACAAGGTAAATCTGAGCGCATTGTTTCTTGTTTAATAATTATTTAGTTGAAAGATTTAAACTTCACATATTCTTCTTTTTGAACTAACACAGATATAGCTATAAATTCCTCTTCTTTCTAGTCCTATCACCTGGAGATAAGATAAAAATCAATATTTCAACATAAACAACTTCCATTTTGAAGTTATATGTAATTCATCTGTCATGACTACCACCTCTAGAATACGAAAGGCGCCAAAAACAGTACGTTTATAGATCTTCTAAACGTCGTGTTTTAAATGATAAACAGTGCTGTTATAGATTCTTAAGAACACCGAAATATAAAAAATGTATTAATGTAAACAATCACAAAATTCACAACACTGTCAAAATGTGAAATTTTATTTGTTTACTATTTACAAAAATTTATTTCGTTTTCAAAGGGCCGTAGTGGTTTAAAATTTTGATGTGTTATATTTTAAGCCAAAACACAACAGGCAAGTATGCGGGGGGTTATATTTGATGAGTGCAATGAGTGCCCGTGAGGTGACGCCTGGTAAACGCCCACACGGTACAAATATGTCATCATCGTTACCGAAATCTATGTACAAAGCAGATTGGCACACCCAGCAATGGGTAATATGCCGTGATGATATATTTATTTTATTTATTTATTTATATTCGATTTATTTTTCGAAAATCCTTATAGTTCAGATATATTAAACACTATTTATTTTTTGCCAAAATTTAATTCGTTTTTGTAGTACCTATGTCTCTCTTTACTGTTATTTAAAATATATCTTCTTTCAACACAGGTCATGCTACAAAAACTAGTCCTATTTTTACCTTCCGTCACCTTTAGGTAAGGAAGGTATTGTCTTTGGTCAAAAAATTCGGTGGTGAGTTTTTGATGAATAAGCACGTTTTAGGGTCCCTAGAATACGATTTTACTATTTTTACGATGATGTCTGTATGTGTGTGTGTGTGTGTGTGTGTGTGTGTGTGTGTGTGTGTGTGTGTATGTATGTGTGTGTGTGTGTGTGTGTCTGTGTGTGACAAAATTTTCTAATGCGATAACTCTAATACTACAATTCCAAAAATTATAATTCTTTCTTATTCCTCTTCGTTACATCCATGTGAAGAGCTGATTAGATTTTGGTTATAATAGGTCAACCGGAAGTACCCTCATTTGAAGATTTTAACAGTTTTTCTTGAAAAAACGATGTTAAATATCATTTTTTCACATTTAATGTTATTATAAATATTAAAGAATTATTTATTCTCTATACGATTTGAATGGATTTTATACTTCATATTAAATGGATATAGAGTTAAAAAATTATAAAGAAATTAAATATCATATATATTAGTCAGCTTTGCTATAACTCTGGAAACAGCTGCTACATTAAGAAAATTCTGATTGAAAGGTGTCAGTGTCAAGTGCAGTTGACAGTATGTTTATGTTATAATTTTACTGGAAATATAGGATCTTTTGTTAGAAACTTTCTGTATGGAATATGTATAAAATACATACAACTGCCTTAAGGTAATGTACAAGAAATATAATCTTTTGCAAGGAACTTTCTGTATGACATTTACACAAAATACATAGAACTGACGGAAGGTAATGTGCTGGCCACATCAGATTTTTTTCATATGTATCCATCAAGATTTCAATTACATCTCTACTCCATTTTGTCATTTTTAAATTTAATATTAATCACTGCTAACGCCGTACTTGTACACATCAAAAATATAAACACAAATGACATTTTGCAGTTACTTGATATTCAAAACTAATAGGGACTTTTAAGAAAAAGTAGCGCATATTCCAGTGGCCGAGCGAATTGAGGCAGTGTGTTTTCTAGGGCTTGATTTACATTAGCGGTGCAATGACGGTACAGTGACGGTATGTAAATCAGTAAATACCAAAGGGTCGTCATCGTACCGTCATTGTACCGTAAACGTAGATGTAAATGGGTCCATTAAAATACATTGGAGCAAGAAGTATCCGTACCGTCATTGTACCGCTAATGTAAATCAAGCCTAACAGTGCTCGAAGCGATATTCACCGCTCGGTTCCTTGGGTCGTGGGTTCGATTCCCTCCAGGGGCTTGGATGTTTGTGTATGTTTTTCAAATACATATAATATATGTACGATGTAATGAAAAGTAATAATAAAGTATTTGAATAGGGCTATAACAGAAGTGTTGAAAAGCCGACAAAAATATTATTATTATTATTATTATTATTATTATTATTATTATTATTATTATTATTATTATTATTATTATTATTATTATTATTATTATTATTATTATTATTATTATTATTATTATTATTATTATTATTATTATTATTATTATTATTATTATTATTATTATTATTATTATTATTATTATTATTATTATTATTATTATTATTATTATTATTATTATTATTATTATTATTATTATTATTATTATTATTATTATTATTATTATTATTATTATTATTATTATTATTATTATTATTATTATTATTATTATTATTATTATTATTATTATTATTATTATTATTATTATTATTATTATTATTATTATTATTATTATTATTATTATTATTATTATTATTATTATTATTATTATTATTATTATTATTATTATTATTATTATTATTATTATTATTATTATTATTATTATTATTATTATTATTATTATTATTATTATTATTATTATTATTATTATTATTATTATTATTATTATTATTATTATTATTATTATTATTATTATTATTATTATTATTATTATTATTATTATTATTATTATTATTATTATTATTATTATTATTATTATTATTATTATTATTATTATTATTATTATTATTATTATTATTATTATTATTATTATTATTATTATTATTATTATTATTATTATTATTATTATTATTATTATTATTATTATTATTATTATTATTATTATTATTATTATTATTATTATTATTATTATTATTATTATTATTATTATTATTATTATTATTATTATTATTATTATTATTATTATTATTATTATTATTATTATTATTATTATTATTATTATTATTATTATTATTATTATTATTATTATTATTATTATTATTATTATTATTATTATTATTATTATTATTATTATTATTATTATTATTATTATTATTATTATTATTATTATTATTATTATTATTATTATTATTATTATTATTATTATTATTATTATTATTATTATTATTATTATTATTATTATTATTATTATTATTATTATTATTATTATTATTATTATTATTATTATTATTATTATTATTATTATTATTATTATTATTATTATTATTATTATTATTATTATTATTATTATTATTATTATTATTATTATTATTATTATTATTATTATTATTATTATTATTATTATTATTATTATTATTATTATTATTATTATTATTATTATTATTATTATTATTATTATTATTATTATTATTATTATTATTATTATTATTATTATTATTATTATTATTATTATTATTATTATTATTATTATTATTATTATTATTATTATTATTATTATTATTATTATTATTATTATTATTATTATTATTATTATTATTATTATTATTATTATTATTATTATTATTATTATTATTATTATTATTATTATTATTATTATTATTATTATTATTATTATTATTATTATTATTATTATTATTATTATTATTATTATTATTATTATTATTATTATTATTATTATTATTATTATTATTATTATTATTATTATTATTATTATTATTATTATTATTATTATTATTATTATTATTATTATTATTATTATTATTATTATTATTATTATTATTATTATTATTATTATTATTATTATTATTATTATTATTATTATTATTATTATTATTATTATTATTATTATTATTATTATTATTATTATTATTATTATTATTATTATTATTATTATTATTATTATTATTATTATTATTATTATTATTATTATTATTATTATTATTATTATTATTATTATTATTATTATTATTATTATTATTATTATTATTATTATTATTATTATTATTATTATTATTATTATTATTATTATTATTATTATTATTATTATTATTATTATTATTATTATTATTATTATTATTATTATTATTATTATTATTATTATTATTATTATTATTATTATTATTATTGGAATAAATAAAGTTTCGGACTGGCAGTCAATATTACAATTTATTCACGCCGACGTTTCGACTATACAATAGTCTTCTTCAGGGCTAGAATGGTCGAGTTGAAGGAAAAAATACACGTGTGGATAAGCGTAGATACAATCAAGTCGGACATTTAAAAAAATAAATAAATAAATAGTCAAAAAACACAGATCACAGAGTGAAAATCGTCAAATAATAAAAAATTGTCCAAGATGACTACAATAAACTAAGCTGAATATAAGAAAAAATATTTAAAAATGGTAACTGTACATGTGTGTTTTACACCAATCTAAGGACTGACTATATATAATAAGAATTCATAATTTTATTTTGAATTTACCGCGCATTTCGACCAAGACATAAATATCAAGTTTAAATGACTACCGTAAATTTAATAATATTGCTACACTTTTGATCCATCTATATATTGTTATTGTGTCTCTAAATTACAGTAATGCGTATATTATATATTTAATACAATTCATTACAACACACTTGGTCTTGGTAGCGCATCCAGTTCAGCGTGAGGCGGCTTCACAATTACTTAAATCTGCTAATCTCACCCTCATTGATGAGATAAGTTTTATTTAAATGATGAGAAAAAATAGTAACTATACTTTCTTGAGATCTTGGTCCAATGACAAATATATTATAATTAATTTTATTAAAACTTTACTTAACTATTCTAGAAAACATTCAATCAATAAAATTGTGTCAACATAACTAAACTAATACTCTAAAAGAGATTTTAAAAGTTAAACATACTGTGGGCAAATTGGGTGCGGAAAATGAGAACTTAAACGCACCCACCTGTATTATTAAAAATAGTTAATTAAAACACGCAAACAATCGATAAAAAGGTTTCAACATTACTAAACTAATACTTTAAAACATAATTTTACAGTTAAACAAATGGTTGGTCAATTGGGTGCGGAAAATGAGAACTTAACCGCACCCATATGTATTATTTTACAAATAATTAATTAAAATACGCAAACAATCGATGAAAAGGTTAAAACAATACTAAACTAATACTTCCAAACAGATTTTTATAGTTAAACAAACAGTGGGTCAATTGGGTGCGGAAAATGAGAATTTAGCCGCACCATCATTTAAAGATAATAAAAAAAGGAAATAGAATGTTTAAACAAATAAAATTATTTTAAAACATTAACAAACAAATGAGAATGAAAACATTAACCTATTTAAACAAACATTATTGTATAAATGGTGGGTTAATGTGAAAATAGCCCCACCCACATATATTTTTAAAAAGTAAAGGGAAAAAAAGTCGAACAATCAATTAAATATAGCAAACATTTGAAAACGCATCCAAATAAAGTAATTTATGTATGAAATATTGTTTGTTTGCTGGTGGGTTGGGTCAAGTTCACTGACGTTCGGCTGTCCATCATGATACCGACAAATTTAAAGTTGGCGGGAAATTAAATGACTGCTTACAAAATATTCCCAAGTATTACCGAGGAAGCACATTTGCAAGTATACACGAATGATTTTGGGAGGTCAGACTCGGCATTTGTGCATGCCCTTGAATACTTGTATAGATACTTGTACAAGGACACAAGGCGAGTTATTTTTATTCCCTGCTTTCATCTTCACTTTTATATTCCTCTTCCGACATACTGTTATCCTCGCTATGCTCATTAAAACAGTCCGAGAAATTGCTAGCTATCTCTAATCCCTTGTCCATAATCGCTCTAGGCATATTCTTCAGTTCTTGCTCAGATAAAGCTCTTGTAGTAGATTCATCAGCAGCTGCCATTATTACAAACTTGCACTCACAAACACTTAAAACATGGCAATTTGACCCTATACTTTATTTTAAAAATTAGCAAGACTGGTAATACATACGCAGACTGTAATAAACAAAGTGAAGAAATTTGACTCTGTCGTGGCCAGCAATAAAAGTGTAATTGACAAAGCGGCATACAAAAATAGCATTTATGTTCAAGGAACAGTTTTTTTTATTCCGCAGATATGTATTCCTGCAATATTAACTTGCAGATAGTCATTTTTTATTACATAGATGCATCAGCTATGCAGCTGGACAGTGTTTTTTATTTAACTGCAAAGCAGTTCTGCTCGTTGACTGCGTGCAGTTATGCATCCAGCTTTGAAAAGGTTGCATTGGATGTACGCATGCGCAGACAGTATTTGAAAGTTATCACGAAACGAAAATCAACATAACGAAAGATATTAATCTTCAATAACTATTTTAGTAGCATTTGTAGTAATAGTAAACATTTTGAATAACTTTTAATAATGTCTGATGAATTGGCGTTTGACAGATATCATAAACTTGTTGTTGCTGTCGCAGAGTAAAGTTTGTTTATTCCTCGCAGAACTGCAAGCTGTTAACAGCAGTTGAGACGCCATACAAAGCAGAACTGCGATACATCGCAGTTTTCTGTTGACAATAAAACACCTACCCTTATATAGAGTCTTCACAACAGGTGGTGAACCCGTAAGATTTCAAGCAAAGCATGCAAGGCCGTAACTAGGGCGGGGCGAGCGGGGCTCTTGCCCCAGTCGCAGCTGTTTATAGGGCGCAGAAATAAGTTCTTCATTTAATAATTCTCAAAAAAATTCAAAAATATAAGCCAAGCAAACTCTTGGATTTCTTATTGCACACTTTGCGAATTAATACTGTATTTCTGTGCACTGTGACTTCGCGCGCAAGGCACCCCCAGCGCGTGGCAGTCCAGTCAGTGAATGTATCGACAAAAGAACACAGAAATTGAATCCCAGGACTAAAGATCGGGCTTGCTTTTGTTTTTGTGCGAGTAGAGATTCCATCACTTAGATGAAAATATTTCAAGTTTGGATTGTATTATGATGATTTATTTTACCTTGTAGAACCCATATCTGTGTATTTTCATACTTCTCAGACAAGTGTCTGTCAATCTGGCAATCACATTTGCCCATTTGACAGGCAAATCTCGGATAGACACTCGGCGATCTTCTGTAATAATCATATATAACATCATAAGTGGTAAATTTTTGCCGGAAAAATTTTCAGATTGTTACGAGAGCCGGTTGCCTAGCAATTTATTGAGTGACTTTAACAAAAAAATCACGAGTTGTCAAACGAGTGATTTTTGATCAATGTCACGAGATAAACAGGCTCGAGTAAAGCAATCGGAAAATTTTTCCAGAATAAAATTTAACCACGAATGGTATTCGGATGACTATTTCCAAAATAAAAATCAGGTAATCATTTATATAATATTTTTCTTGACAAAAATCTTGTAATTTTTATTGTGTTTAGAGGTATTATGTTTCAGTTTGCTTTTCCAACGTATTAAATTGATTCCTGTCCGAATCGACTCGTTTTTAATAAAAACTGATAACACTGAAATTATACAGACTTTGACAGGTATGTAAACAATATATTTTACAACGTCAAAAAATTTTCGCTTATAAAAACTCACTTGTAAAAATACGACATCTTATTGGCTTAAAGGATGCGAAAAAATTTTGTGACAGTATTTTGTCGAAGTGAAACTTGGTAACTAGGTAGAATCCCGAATTTGGATTGGTTTATATATTTATGAGTGAAATAGTCATCGAAAAACGCCCAGTTTTAACGTTTGTCTCAATATTTCCGGTAATTTTAAACTGAAAAATTAAGTTTCTCGTCGTTCCTGACGAGTACTTAAGTTTTTTACAATTTTTTGCCCAGAAAGCCTAGTTTATGCGCAATAATAAGAGAATTTCTTATATTAAAGGATAAAGACTTTCCGCGAACCTACTTTTTTAACAATCGTACTGCATTGACATGTCAACAATAAGTTTTAATTGATTTCTTAATGCAAAATTAATAATATATTTAAGGAAAAAAACGCATCTTTGTGTTGATCAAGATATAAACATTTAATTCTAATTCTGCGTTCCAGTTATGGTCCAATTGATATGCGTCAGACATAATGTTGTCTTTATTTTGTTTTTTATAATTATTGTAATTGAAATATACATTAAATACTGTTAATTAAAACTAAAACTAGTCCAACTAATTCTTGAACAAACACAAATCGTTATGCTGGTCAAAAGAGGATAATTTTGGAGCCGAAATTACCTTCTTATGTATTTATATTTTTTAAATAATAATTTTCTAAAAATAAAGGGGAAGGGGCGCAATTTTATATTTCGCCCCAGGCGCAAGAATAGCTAGTTACGGCCCTGAATGCATGTCATCATTTCAACAGAGCAGCACAAGAATTAGCTTGTTCCTACGTCACTACTAGAGCAAAGCTGTGCAGTACACTTAATTCGACGAATACATGGTCGCACGCACATGGTACCTATTTATGGATTAAATATATTTTTACCAAAGAAGCCATGTTTATATAACGCAGTTTTTGAAGAAAATACAGTTTTGTTTGTATAATATTTTTAGAAGAAAAAATCCCCACAAGGAAAGAAGGAAACTTTGACTTAAAAAAGGTATAAAGTTATTGCGGGATTTTTCTTAGAACAAGTAAAAGGATCAATGCCCGTAAAATTTTCCTTATTCGGAGTATGAAACCTCATTCAAAATATACATGGTGTTAATAAATACATGTTACAAAATTATAAGGTATGTAGGGGATACAAAATAGACTTTCACCATTAAACTCATATCCAGAAACGTACCGTTTTCGAACTACAGGCTCTTAAAGAGTAATTACTTTAATGTTAGTTGGCTGTGACCTGTAACTTTATTACTCTATGTTGCTATGCGATTTATAAATGCAAGTAAATTGTATGCTAGGCAGGGTTGTGATGTGCTGTGGTAAATTATTTTCCGTGCGCTGTGCGAGTTTTAAATCCACCTTTAGTGTTAAAATATCATTAATTGGTTCTGCATAAACTGTTTGTTTAATTGCTCACCATAAAAACAATTACGATATTTCGCTTGCAAGAACTATATTTTAAATTTGGTTATTTAATCTCGGAACACCCTGTATACAAATTTTTATATTTTATTATACATTTTAATTTTCTTTCTGTCTTTCTTTCTCAAAAAAAAAATGATATGAAATGTCACCTTGGGTAACAAAACGAGATAAAAATCAATATGGCTATTTAGCTTATTTATACATTTTCATCATTCCGTATAAACAGAAATATGCAAAATTAAAATATAAAAAATAAACACCTTATAAAATTCTTCCCGGATACTAGTGTAGGTAATTAAAATAAATTATAAAAGTGTGTTTCCATAATTAGATAAAAACGGTAAAGTAAATAAGAATATAAGGAATATAGTAAGGCAAGTGGACAAATTTATTCTCGAATCATATTATCGTTCAGGTAAGCGTAAAGAAGACGGTTCTTGGTCTGTTAGGTCAGTCGGCGAAGGGTTTATTGTGGAAATAATTGGTGCAAAGCTGGAGTAAATTTTATTCTCTTTATTGGGATCTCCAAAAAGACATACTAATTTTGCACCCTCTAGCGATCCCGGATTTTGCCACCATCTTGGATCAAAGTGTGTGTGTGTGTGTGTGTCTGTGTGTGTGTGTGTGTGTGTGTGTGTTTGTGTGTGTGTTTGTGTGTGTGTGTGTGTGTTTGTGTGTGTTTGTGTGTGTGTGCGTGCATGCGTGCGTGCGTGCGTGCGGGCGTGCGTGCGTGCGTGAGTGCGTGCGTACGTGTGTGTGTGCGTGTATGTGTGTGTATGTGTGTTTGTGTGTGTGTGTGTGTGTGTGTCTGTGTGTGTCTGTGTGTGTCTGTGTGTGTCTGTGTGTGTCTGTGTGTGTCTGTGTGTGTATGTATGTGTGTGTAAGCGCGCGCGCATGCGTGTGCGTGCGTGCGTGTGTGCGTGCCTGAGTATGTGTATCTTCCACTCTAACAAATACTATCATTCAGAAAATTTTGAAACCTTGTATTTCTACCTTATTTTAATATGGGAAGAGACCGTTAGATTTTGATGTATATCAGATAACCGGAAATGGTACTTTACTTGAAGCTCAAAATAGATTTTCTACGAAAAATACCTTCAAATGTTATTTTTTTAAGATTTGTGTTATTATAAAAATTAAAGATTATTAAATTTTCTACAGATTTGCATAAATATTTTTTCTATATATTTCAGGGATAAATTTATAAAATTATATATAATTTTAATCCCGGAGCCTCCGCTTTAAACAAGCAAAACTCCTTGGAACTGTGTGGTTCATATCTCAAATATATGTAACTGACAAATAAATGTCACTGACAAAGGACTAATTATTTTAAATTAATAATAGTAACGTTTTTAAAAGAAAATAGTAAATAGAACCACAGTTATATGGAATGGATCTTAATACTGTATTAAGATCCATTCCATATAACTGTGGTTCTATTTACTATTTTCTTTTAAAAACGTTACTATTATTAATAACTAAATATGTAAGTATGTATATTTAAATTAATAAAAACTAAATAGCGGGAGGTTTGGTGTTGGCCACATCAGATTTTTTTGTAGTTTTAAATTGTTTTTAATTGTTTATAAAAAATATAATTGTTTTTTTACATTTCATTAAATACAGTGTCCTTTCTTTTAACCCTCTAATCGGGTAACAAAATTAGACCAAAATGCATTTTTTGTATAGTGTACATTAATAAAATAAACATTTAAAAATGTTTAGAAGAATCAGAACGTGAATTTTAATTATTTTTTGTATTCAACAATCCACCAAATTGTACCTATGCTAAGCGTGTAAATAATTTGAGTTCCTGTCGCCCAGATGATCATCGTCAGTTAACCATCATCCACTTGACTATCGCCCAAATAACCATCGCCCAGTCGCCGTAGCCTAGTTAATCTTGCCCGTCTTTATATTGGATACTATCGACTATAACAGTGTAGGGGCAACGTAATTGCTTTGCAATCCAAAGAATCAGGATTCAAATCCATAATTTTATCGTCCCCCGTACATCAAAAACCCCGATCAGACGTCACGGATTTTATTTCTTCATGGTGGTCCTAGTATGCTGTCAGCTTCTATCGAATATACTTATCCAAATATCAAATATATTTCTATCGAATATACTTATCCAAATATCAAAAATCTGAACTTACTTACTAGTGATTTTTTTTATTTAATTATGTAATATCACAGTTTTTAGACCATCGGCCCCAAAAAAACTATATTTTACATAATTCATTAAAATCGCCACCTGTGTCCATAAAGTACAATAATTTTCTTGCCAAACTAATAAAATCCTAAAAAAACAAGTTATTTTATTTTAAATCTCTGGTCTTAGTCCGGGTACCAACGAGGATTCCACCTGTCTAAATTAGGAGTGAATGTTACTCATCTAGTGAAATAAAAATGGTTCTCGTTCCTTGGTATTTCCCGCCATTTCACTGACGCAAAACAGGCAAGGTTGTCGCAGAACGCATTCGAGGACGTAAAGGTTTATTTTGGAGTCACGAAGGAATGTGGGTATTGTTATTGGCATTAAACATAAATTAATGTCTTGTACTTTAAAGAATAATAATAATCATCGCAGACGAGTTTTATTTGTAAATTAAAGGTGGTATCGTAAAGCGTCCATATCGTTAAGTTTTGTGCTGTGTGTTACCTTTATGGTTATGTGAAGTAGGAACAATTACACATTTCTAGATTCCAGGATACATAAGGAAAAAAAAAATCACCTACGTATCCGTAGGGATTTAAAAAGCTTTCGCCGTTAAATATATATAAAAAAAATTCAGAGCACGCAAATTTTGAGAAAACGGTATTTTGAATAATTATCTGAAGTAAAAAAATCTGATGTGGACAACACACAACTTCCTTGTACACAAGACCAACATGAATTACTCGTATAGACCCAATTATAAAATTGCCGTAATTTAACATAACATTAATTTTTTGTCCTAATCCATAACAAGCTTTATTACAAAAACCAAAAAGTACATATTTTTTTAATTTACATATCTCGCTTATACAAAGAGCTAATTTAATAATATTGAATGTGTTAGACGCAGAATTTAATTCTCTAAAACTATTATTTGAAGTATTTATTTCTAAAATCAAAATAAAACCATTTTATTCAAGAAAAACTGTTAATAACTTCAGGTAATATATCACTTTCGGTTAGTCTATTTTAACGAAAATCTACTATGTTATTCCCATTGATATAAATGTCTTATATACCAAATTTGAAAAGTTTTGGATTATATTTTATAATAGTTTTTCATTAAAATCTATTATAAGCTTCAAATAAAGTTCCACTTTTGTAAATTATGTAATGATCAAAAAGGGAGGTGCACAACTAGATGTTATAGCAGTGCTAAATACAAAATGTCAACTTTCTACGGCTTGCCATTTTTGAGTTATGCGAGATACGTACGTACAGACGTCACAACGCAATTAGTCAAAATGGATTCAGGGATGGTCAAAATGGATATTTCCGTTGAAATCTGAAAACCGAATTTTTTCGCGATTACAATACTTCCTTTACTTTGTACAAGGAAGTAAAAAACAAAACTTCGAATTATCTGTGTCAATTTTCAGAAAACCTGGAACAGTTCAAGTACTTGTCAAATTTTACTTATCGTGATTTGTAACTGTAAAAGCCTGTGTCCATGATCCTAGAAATCTATCCGAGTTCTTGGATATAGGGCGCGAGCAGACACGTGACTCGAGGGACCTTGACGTGCTTAGAATCAGCTGATTTGTGTGTGCATGTCATTTTGACAAGGACAATGCCATGTTGACAAGACCAATGGTTTGACTTATTTTGATTTTGAATTACTAAAATGTCAATATTTTATAAGTTTTAGACAGTAAAACACATGAAATTAAAAATAATAACATTATAGCAGTTAAAAATCAAAATAAGTCAAAACATTGGTCTTGTCAACATGACATTGTTCTTGTCAAAATGACAAGCACACAAATCAGCTGATTCTAAGCACGTGACTTGAGCGTCCTTGACGTGCTAGGAATCAGCTGATTTGTGTGCGCTTGTCATTTTGACAAGAACAATGTCAATTTGACAAGAGCAATGTTTTGACTTATTTTAATTTTAAACTGTTCAGAAGTTATTATTTTTAATTTCATGTGTTTTACTGCCTGAAAATTGTACATTAATAACATTTTAGCAGTTCAAAATCAAAATAAGTCAAAACATTGGTCTTGTCAAAGTGACACTGTTCTTGTCAAAACGACATGCGCACACAAATCAGCTGATTCTAAGTACGTCAAGGACGTCCGAGTCACGTGTCTGCTCGCGCCCTATAGGCTGCAATTCGATATCTTGGATCGTAGACACTACCAACTCGGACGCAAAAATCCCATTTTTTCGTACAAGTTGCTAATTTCATTTAAATGTTACCAATTTAAAATCTTGACGTTTGATAAGCTTGAAAATGATAAGGTTATAAAATATTACCTAATTCTACTCATTTTTGATATTGACTATAAATAATTACTTATAAATAAAATAATATATTCGTTGTAAAAATTTAATTTACTTACTGCCGGGATAATTTCTTGGTTATGTTTTATTAGTTTTTAGTATTGGTAGAAATGGCTGAAACTAACTTCATAAATTCGACCAACCTGATATCTGTAGTCATGCAAGTTCAATGTATATGATCAAAAAATGTGATAGAGTACTCGGAACGATTTCTAGCATCGTGGACACAGGCCTTTACTGACCTTTCACTCCCAGCTTTTATACTAGAATTTTTTTCTTGATAACAAGTTATAAAATGATCTCTAAGTCAGATTTACTTAAGTAAGGTGTCATTAAGAAAAACGAAATTGGTCACAACTTTATGACAATGTTACAACTAACTCGAAATGACACTCACAGTTACATTTGTTTCAATAATAACCTACTTCGTTTTAAGCTGATTTCAACAGGATTCGTTTTTACCTCCCGCTACCCCTTGGTAAGGGAGGTATAAGGATCGTGCTAAAAATCGCATATCGAGATATTGGTAAATGGTCATGTTTTAAGGCTCTTAGAATCCAATTTTAACATTTCCCGATCGTGTATGTGTGTATGTATGTGTGAATCCTCCACTCTAACTTAAATACTACCACTCAGAAAATTTTGAAACCTTGTATTTCTATCTTATTACAATATGGAAGGAAGCCATTAGATTTTGATGTAGATAAGTTAGATAACCGGAATGGCTCAAAATAGGTTCTCTTCGAAAAAATATCTTTAAATGATATTTTTAGAGATTTATGTTATAAAAATGAAAAATTATTAAATTTTCTACAGGTTGGCATTAATACTTTTTCTATATAATTTATGGATAAATTCATAAAATTATTGTTGATGAATGACTCCAGATCAGAATTCATATTATTAACGTAGATAGGATTTAGGAAAAGAATTCTGAAGTTTTATAAAATATTTTATTTCATAAAATAATGCTATGTGGCTATCGATTTCGTCTTATAAGACATCTTCAGGCCTACAGCTGAAAATAAAGTTTACAATAGTTTACATGGTGTTATATCATTTAAACATTTAAAGTATGTAATATAAAAATGCAAAAATTGGAAAAAATTTAAAGTTTTTTGAAAAGTTTTGAAATTGTCTAAATATTATAAAAATATATCAGTTTATATAATTTTTAATATAAAATGAGGAGTTTATTAAATATAGAGCTGAAAAGCGACATTGGATTATATTAATAATGTAAGATTAGAGATATTTTTGAAAAATTTTAGGTTAAGTGAACGTGACAATCATAAAATTAGAAAAAAATTTAATTTTAAAAAATGAAATATATATAAAAAATTGTACTAACCGTCTTGAAGTATTAGTTCGATGAAATAGACATCGTCAAATTTGTAAAACTTGTTGAATTTAAATTATTATAACAAAGATGTTTTTTTATACGTCTTCATTGAGCCAGAGAGATGGGACTCATGAGATTTTTGTAGCAAGAAGCCGGAAATTTGGTTATAAATTTAGGAAATTATTGTATTTTTTATTTAGTTAATAAATGGCGGTAAACTTTTGAAAATATGTTGCTCTGGAAAAATTACGTTTTCATTGAGTAAAATGTGTTTATCTTTTAAATGTTTTAATATTTCATATTTTTCTAATAAAATGAGATTTTGTAATTTTGTTTCGGTGTGTAAAAGGTGTATATTTTCTGTAGTAATTTTATGATTTGTATTTAATAAGTGTGTGCCCATTGCAGAAGATGGGTTGTTTTTAAGGTGTTCGTTGAATCTAATTTTAATGTTTCTTCTGGTTAGACCGATATATGAATTATTGCAGTCGTTGCAATCTATTTTATATATGCCACCTTTTTCTAGATTTTCTGTTTTGGGTGTGTTATTTTTAAGAATTTTGTATAGATTCGGTTGTGATTTAGATGTTAAAATTGTGTTATGTTTTTCTGTTATTTCTGCAATGTGGTTGTGAAGATTTTTATAGTATGGGATTGAGATATAATTTCTGTTTTGTTTAATATGTTTGTATATTTTGTTATTTAATAATTTATTGTATTTTACTTTGTTGAAGACATTGTACATTAAAGAAAGTGGGAAGTTATTATTTAAACCTATGGTAAAAATTGTATTGAGTTCTCTATAATAGTCGTTTTTATTTAAAGGTGTATTTAAGAGTCTATTAAAAAGAAAATAAAAAGCAGTTAGTTTTATTTGAGGGTTATGATATGAATTAAATGGGATTATTATATCTGTTGACGTGGGTTTTCTATATATATCGTAAGAAATCGTGTTATTGTTTTTAGTCAAAGTTAAGTCTAAAAAATTAATTTTATTTTGTTCTTCTATTTCTATTGTAAATTTAATGTTTGATAAGTTGTTTATAGTGTTATGAAAAGTATGTAAATCTGTTTCGGAACCTGTCCATAAGATGAGTATATCATCTACGTATCTTTTCCAGAACAATATATTTTCACTAAGAGGTGCCTGCATAATTTTTGTTTCTAAATTATCTATGAATATGTTTGCTAATAAGCCGCTTATAGGGCTGCCCATGGGAAGTCCG
>OY720461.1:25505975-25665975 GCA_963082715.1 Harpalus rubripes | reverse complement strand
TCAAATAATCTCATTCACAATATTTTGAAACCTTGTATTTTGAACTCTTCCTGTAATGGAAAGAGCCCATTAGATTTTGGTGAAAATCGGATAACAGGAAATGGCACTTTACTAGAAGCTCAAAATAGTTTTTCTTCGAAAAATACCTTTAAATGTTATTTTTCGTGATTAATGTTATTATAAAAAGTAAGATTATTAAATTTTCTATAGATTTGCATTAATACTTTTTCTTTTATGTATAAATTTATAAAATTATCTATAATTTAAATCCCAGAGTCTACGCTTTAAACAAACAAAACGCAGTTATTCAAATGTATGTAACTCACAGATAAATTTCACTATCAAAGAACTAATCATTTCAAAATAATATTTGTAACGTTTTAAAAAGAAAAAAGTAAATAGAACAATAGAAACGGAATTCAATACAGTTTCCAGCATAAGTAAATATGTAGGTATGTATTTAGCTTAATAAAAATTAACGATTCACAAAAATGATTAAGCTAATCCTCATTTTTGGATTAGCGAATTCTATTCGATCCCGGTATTTAAAATTTAATCTTCATTTTATTTTAGCTCCGTTGGTTCAATGATTAGAGCAACGCTTCATGTAACGAGTGCCCTCGGGGTTCTGGGTTCGAATCCCACTAAGGCATGGATGTGTGTGAATGTGAACTCAATCTGTAATTGGGATTTTATCCTGTTGAGGGGTTTAAAAAAAGTAGTTACTTGGATTAGATTAGACTATATTTTAAATTTTAAGAAATAAACTGTCAAAATTGGAGTAAAATTCGCTAATCCAAAAATAAAGATTAACTTATGCCCGGTTGCACAAACGTTCATCAACGCATTGTTCAATTAACGGTTCATCAAATCGAACAAATTCGAATCAGTTTCTTTGTTCTTATGACATTTAAATCATTGCTGTCAAAATATCGCGTTGCATTTGTTCGTTTTGATGAACAGCTAACCGAACAACATGTTGATTAACGTTTCAGCAACCGGGGATTAAACTATTTTGTGACTCGGGCTGTAAATGGCGGAAGGTATTGTGTTGGCCAAACCAGATTTTTTGCTCATATTTTTGGTATATCATTTTAAACTCGTGTTTCAAATTTACATTTGACTTATGTCGTATTGATATGAGTTTTTGACGTCACAATGTCTGCCACCTTTTACTAAAGTTCAATAGACCTTTCCAATTTATGGCTAGTTGCACCTCTGACCCTTAAATCTTAAGTGTTCTTTAAACTGACAATATCGAAACGAAACGTAAAATGAGTAATTAAATATTAGGCAATTACGAAAATTCTATCGGTAGATACCGCATCTACCGACTGCGTACGAAAACACAAGTGTTTAATAGTTACCGTGTTCGAAAATTGTACCATATCTACCAGATCCATCTACCGGATCCATTATTTGTAGATCGACTAATTCAGCCGGTAAATGCGGTAAATGAAAAATATAACCTCAAAGAGGGTAGTGATGTCAAGCGAAGCGCGCGCGTTAAAATTGAAAATGTGTTCAATGTTGGAATGGGAAATAAGACTGTGCTCAGTTTGTTAACTCCGTCAAATTTCAAATCTGTTTCAAACTTTCAAATGGTTTTCTTACTATCTACCCTGCTTTACCACTTGCGTTCTTAAAATATCGATTTCGGTAGCTGTAACCTGATAAACAGCTTTTTACTAACATATACTGGTAACAATTCACCAGTAGAATTTTCGTAAATGCCTATTGCTGTCAAAATTTTGATTTGCAATTTTTTGTTTAAGCCTGGGTTAAAATTTAAGGGTCAGCGGTGCAACTGCGCATTATGCGCAATGGGATCTGCACATCACATAGTAAGCCAACAAACGGCGGGAGTCATGGTTACATCCTAGTCTTACTCTTGCCGTCAAATAAGTATGGACTGGAGATTTCTACACTCTTGCCAATTCACTGAACATGTTGAAAATGCTAAGTTATGAAGAAGCGGCAACACAGCAGGACAAGGAACAGGGTACGGAGAACGGAAAAAGTTGAGCATCAATCCTTACTCATTTGACGCCGACTATAGTTATATGAGGTCCATGACTTTTGCAGTGGCGGGCCCCCGACTCTAGAGATGCAACAATTCACATGTGTATTACCAGAACGTGGGATTACATAACGATAAGAGAATGATTTTCGCAAAATTGCTATTATTTAGAGTGTATGATACTGATCCATCTTGCTAATACCCTATTTTGTCGCATCCAAGTTCTTTTATTTGGGATACCAGTATGAATCAATTCCCTGTAACTTTCACCAGTGGACTGTGCAACTAATTTCATTTTCAAAAAAAAAAAAAAAAAAAAAAAAAAATACGTACCAATCACATTTTCATAGTAAATGCCACAACATACAATGACTTTGGTAGCATGTAAAAGAGCCTAATCTTGGATTTTCTAGCCTCCAATATTGGTTATTTTGTTTCTTAATATATCAACTCAGGAGCCTACTCACAATTTCCACAAGTTCTTGTGGTATGTAGTTCTTCATGATAAACTCCACAATTAAAAACGGGCCCCAAAAATTTTTTTGCGGGCGGGCCCGCAATCCCTTAGTTACGCCACTGGACGTTTGTTTTGTTCTTCAAAATTAAAACGTAAAATGTGAGGGAAGTCTTTGACAACTTTAAAAAACTTCTCACAAGAAGTGACAAAAGCTTGTATTGGAGCTAAAATAAACGATGCAAATTCTCACAGAGAATACATGTATTTTAAGTGCCTGCAATATTTTTCGTTTGGTAGCACAGCTAGCAGTTGCAGTGATTTTTCTTTATTTCTATTTAAATCCTTGTTTCGTAGCAAAAAAATTATTTGTAAAATATTATAACAATTATTTAATTTTTATTACAATTATACATATTTGATTGGAAGTGTGTTGGTACTTTACATATTTATAACCTTGATTTTCAATGAAAAGTATATAAAAACATACCTAAATATATAGAAATTATTACATTTTTTAACCAAAAAAAAGTACTATATAAAGGAAGAAATTGAAAAATGTACTAGTTTTTATTAAAATGCTCATATTTATAATATTTTTATTATATATAGCATTTACGTACACAGATATTAATGTAAGTATAAGTACATGAGTGTAGAGAAATAATATTAAATTATAAATATAATAGGGTCCTCCACTTTAATTCCATTATTATTTTAAATGAAAGTTCGTTTAATTTTGAAGCAATTCGAAGTATTAAAAAGTCATAATTGTTTTTAGTTCAGCTGCGTTTGATTGTGACGTAGATGTATAGATACTTAAAATGTCAAATATTTCAAAAACTAACAATTTTTTAAAAACTTTTTTCGTCTGAATCATGATTTTTATCTTCCGTCATACCTATAGGTAAGGAAGGTATTGTTTTTGGTCAAAAATCCGATGGTGAGTTTTTAATAAATAAGCACGTTTTAGAGTCCCTAGAATACGATTTTACAATTTTTGTGATGATGTCTGTGTCTGTGTGTCTGTGTGTCTGTGTGCCTGTGTGCCTGTGTGTCTGTGTGTGTGTGTGTGTGTGTGTGTGTGTGTGTGTGTGTGTGTGTGTGTGTATGTGTGTGTGTATGTGTGTGTGTGTGTGTGTGTGTGCGTTATGTGAGTGTGTGAGTGAGTGTGTGTGTGTGTGTGTGTGTGTGTGTGTGTGTGTGTGTGTGTGTGTGTGTGGGTGTGTGACGATTTTGTCTCCGTCAATAACTCCAACACTACAATTCTAAAAACTATAATTCTTTCGTATTCCTTTTCGTTACATCCATATGAAGTACCTTCATTTGAAGATTTTAACAGTTTTTCTTGAAAAAACGCTGTTAAATATCAATTTTTCACATTTAATGTTTTTATAATTATTAAAAAATATTTCATTCTCTATAGGATTTGATTACATTTTATACTTCATCTTCAATGGATATTGAGTTAAAAAATTATAAAAGAAATTTATTTTCATAAAGCAGCCAGCTATGCAATAACACTGGAAAAAAATAATATAATTAAAAATATTCTGATAGACAGATGTCGATGTTAAGTGCGATTTACATAGTATGTTTGTGTTATAATTTTACAGCAAATATATAGAATCGATTGTAAGAAACTTTCTGTATGGTAATTGTACAAAATATATAGAACTGAGGGAAGGTAATGTACTGGAAATATAGAATCTTTCGCAAGAAACTGTCTGTATGGAATTTATGTAAAATACATAGTACTGACGGAAGGTAATGTGCTGGCCACATAAGATTTTTTTCTTATCTACTTTCAATAAAAGCAACATTTTACTCAATATTCTGTTATGGTGGAGGACCCTATTACATCATTTATTTTCACTCACTAATGTCAATGATTCTATCTGATTTTTTATATAATGTTAAAGAGCACTAAATGTAGCGCAAATTTTAATTTGTTTATTTATCTTATAAATTTAAAAAACTGTCCTTCAATTTGTTTTACTTCTTGAACAAACTACTTATTCATGTCACATATGTTTGTCTGTGTAAGTTGTAAGTATTTATGTATTGATAATTTATTTATAGTAATAATTATTTTAATAATTTTAGAGAATAGATACTGAGGTACGAAACATTGAAACGAAATTTTTAACAGAAATGGATGGATGTGTTAAACAGACTGGTATCTCCCTAGGTATGAAAATTTACTTGTCAACTACTTGCCCTTACCTATTAATTAAACAGTAACACTTCAAACGGTGTAATTGACATCGTTGGAAAGTGAAAAAAAAAACTCTTTTATGGTGTAATTTTCCAATATGGCATCCATATAAAAATCAAACTTTGACCTGATAACTTGCAGTCTAACAGTGATAAAAAAAAACTTGGCTAGAATCCAGAACGCCGGACCATATTCAAAAAATTAAAATCCCGAAGAGGCGTGGCGGAATTATTGCCGATTTCACAGCCTGCAACGCAAGAAAAATATTTTTTTTTCAAACGTCGTAGAAATGGCATTTTTGTGACTTGGTTCACAAGGTAGAAGTTTCATTTCATTTGTGTGCCTCGCATGCAATTGTCCGACTCGCTTCGCTCGTCGTGCAAACTTCCATGCTCGCCACACAAAGTATCACTTTTACTCCTAATAACACAATATAATATTTTGTTGTTGTATTTAGGTTTCGCAATAAAATTTCACACAATTTCATTTTTTGGGTTTGTGGGGAGGCGGGGGGTGCATAATAAAATTTTACACAAGGGTGTTAAAATACTGAGGCCCGTCAGTAAGATGGCCAGAGAAATTAAAAGTTCCAGTCCACTCATGGCCAATAGTTATTTGGGAACGTATGATTTCAGAATTTTACTATTGCCATCTACTGAGTTCTGAAGTAACCTTTTAGACAAAAACGACAAGCTTGAAGAAAGAAACAGCAAAGCACTACCGTGACCTCTTAGATAGAATCTAAAATAGTACTTAAATGTGTTGAATAATTTTGTGTTTCGGTATTATTATTTTTTTAGATTTATCTTCAGCTAACAAATCATTATTATAACAAAACCGATTACTCATACATACGTCAAACACCACCACAAAATAAAACAGCAAATATCAAATCGGATTAGGACAATACGTTGAGAAGAGAAGAAAGACCATGGTAATACAAAACTATCTCTTTCTTCGAGCCTGCCGTCTTTTTCTAAAGACATGTAGTACTGGAGGGGAGAATGTGTGTTGTGTGACGTCAATTTCATAAGTCCCCGTTGAGAAATTTTTTAAGATTATGCATGAAGTTGCAAATAATTTATCGCTCAACATAAATTTATCTAACTATTATAGAATAATTTACAAACAGATTAATAAAAAATTAATAATATATTTTATTCTAGTTGAATTAAGTGTGCTATCAACTTTAAAAATGAATAGCAATACTTCTGCGTGCTTTGTTGCTTGCATGGTGAAAAAATTCAACATTGTACGTATTAATAATATCTTTGTAAATTAAGTGAAATAAAAATTAATATACCTAAATTAATTTCAGTTGGATTCGAACAACAAATTTCAAAAAACAGAAATACATAAATGGATTGATCCCCTGCAAGACACAAGTTTTAATGAATTAGTTTATAATGTAAAAAACTTAATTAATACTTGTTTATCTGAACGTAAGTATAAGTAAACCTTGCATAACACAGTACTTTTATAACACGGCTTTGCTATAGTAACACGATTAGAGAAGAGCATCCAAACTTCTCACAGCATAATAGCATAAGGACTCAAATTACGTGGAAGTCCCAAATTCTATGATCATTTAATATTATTGTAACATGGGACGCCCGCCGTCGCCGCCACTGTAAGCGAGTGTATATTTATAGCGGTGACGTAATCGCGCTAGTAGCCGGCCGATGTAAACAGACTGGTCGCGACGTGTTTAATTATTTCCGGTCGCCTGAACCTTTTGTGTTCATTGTTATTACGTGTTCGAATATTCTAGACTGTTCTAGAAAATAATGGGAGCTGTATATATGGGACGTAGCTATGCTCGACAGGTGGTTAGTTACATACAGTCACTCAGTCAGTGACATACAGAGTCATAGAGACACATGGAGTGTTAGAGAGTAAAGTGTTAGTGAAAAGCACAGCAGTATCGTAGTGAGCGTATGCAGTTGGTGTCGAGTAGGTATTCGGGAAGTTACTGGTATATTGGGATAGCTGTGGATGTAAATACTCGGTAGTGTTGACGAGTATTGGGAAGCTATAGTGTGCAAGAACAGTAACGGCGAGTCGGAAAGTTACTAGTATACCGGGATAGCTGTTAAAGAGAATACTCGGTAATGTTGAAGAGTATTGGGAAGCTAGGTATATGGGGACAGTAACGGCAAGTGGAAGCTAATACTCGGCATTGGTGTTGAAGAATTGTGGCATACGGAAAGTCGGTGATACGGAGGCTGTGGAAGAGAAAGAGTTACATAAATAGACAGATAGTGAGGTGAAAGGTGTGACTTCTGTCCGAGCAGTTGAATATACAGACGCTGCTGAGTCCGTTGAGTATATAGACGCTGTGGAGGTCGGTAGGTGGACAGTTGAACATGATATAAGTATATAGTGATATAAATATAGTGATATAAATATCGCGTAAACAGTCTACAAGAATCTGCAACAGACCGGCAGTCTAAGATTGGAACGCATAGTGAAATAAATAATATCGTGGAAATAAATAGTAGTGTTAATTGGTTAAATAAATAGTGTTAGTGTTATCTAGTTAATTATAGTTTTAGTCTTAATTAGTTTTTAATAATTCTTGAATATTAGTAATAGTAACTTTCATTAGTGAGTTTAATAAACACTTAATTTTAATTAATAATAATTATCTTATATTTACACTTCACCCAGATAAATAAAAACGTTACATTATTATAAATAACATATACATTACTTTTGCCAAGTTGCCCCTACAACCTCCAAGGCTTAAATTATAATTGGCATCAATACCTTATAAAATTATAATAATTCATTTAACATTTCAGTAACTTAAGGATAAGGAACGCTTAAAATTTAACTAGCCATTATAATGGGGGTTTCCAGCTCAATCGAATTAAGAGAAATTTGTAAAAAAAGCGAAAGTACATACTTACCCAAGCAACCAAATGACGCGATATCGACGGATATATGACGCAATTTGTTGACGTCACAAAAACGATTATGCGTGAGTCGAATCGACGTGGTTTAACAACGAGAATTTGACGTCGTTTATAAACGTTACATAGACGAAGATTACATACGTGACACAATATTCAAGGAAGATTTAGTACATTTTACAATTTTTTTAAAACTTTTATCATTGCTTACAAGGTCAAGGAACATAAAGGTAATTATCAAATATACTAAAATAATATTTTTTTGGCACACCCAGCAATGGGTAATTTGCCGTGATGATATATTTATTTATTTTCTTTATATTTTTTTGATTAAAACAGCTATACATATAATTTACAAATGACTGAGACGGTTGCTGAACGTTTATATAACAAGTCAATATTAAACGTGTGTCGAACGTTTCTTCAACGTCAAAATAATGACGTCAAGTAACGACGTCGCATCGACCATAAACGTCAAAAATTTTACGTTAAAAACAGGTCGCCTAAACGTCATCCATTGACACGTCGATGTTGTGTTGCTTGGGTAATAATTAAATAAAGAAATAAAATAATTGAAATACTTCGGAAAGAAGAGGGTTTTTTATAGCGACTCGTCATGAATATGAAAATATTGTGATTTGAAATTGAAAGACTCCCTATAAATGTATAACGAATAACGAGTTAGGAGGAGGTTCGTACTACCAATGAAAGTAAAGATATTCAAATAGCGGGAGGAGTGGACATCAGTCCAGCACTGCAATTCTCAAACAATTTTTATTTGAATATAAATATCTTGTATTAAACTTAATAATTTAAATACACTTGCAATTATAAAGTATGTAGACTTATACAGTGTACATACATACATACATACATACATACATACATACATACATACATACATACATACATACATACATACATACATAAAATCACGCATTTCTCACTTAGTGGGTTAGCACAAACTCGAAAAAATAATAGTAACATCAACCACAAAAATAATCACTCTCACTTTCAACAACATTCTTACTAACCTGACATACAACAAATATTCCTCACTTTTAACATATTAAAATGATCGATTTTCGGTAGCGAAATACCGCAACCTGACCACAATAATAGTTACGAAACAATCATCTTTCGTCACACATTCCTGTCTAAGCACACTTCTTTCGCCTCGGCCGCATTCATAATTGCATTCATACAGGCTCTTCTTCTCTTCCCAATCGGAAACTTTCTCTCTTTTAGCACCTTATCAATCACATCCATCCACTTAATTAAATAACATATATTTCAACATGATTTAGATTCACGAAGATAACAATTTGATATGAAAACATATTCGTGGCGTCACATCTATTTTTTCAAACTTTGGGGGACCATAACCCGCTTAATAATTTTTCGCCGGATTTTTACCATAGTCAATAAATAGCGATTAAGATAAACAATTTTTCAATAAATACTTTGCGAGATATTGAGGTTTGTTGTCAGTGTCACTGTGGCGTCACAGTTGTGCAACCTTTCTCTCGCTGCCTGCTATAGGGCGCGAGCAGACACGTGACTCCAGCGACCTTGACTTTCTTGGGATCAGCTGATTTGTGTGCGTATGTCATTTTGACAAGAACATTGTCAATTTGACATGACCAATGTTTTGACTTATTTTGATTTTGATTTGCTAAAATGTTAATACATATTTGACAATTTTTAGGCAGTAAAAGGCATGCAATTAAAAATAATAACATTTTAGCAGTTAAAAATCAAAATAAGTCAAAACATTGGTCTTGTCAATATGACATTGTTTTTGACAAAATGACTTGCGCACACAAATCAGCTGATTCTAAGCACGTCAAGGTCCCTCGAGTCATGTGTCTGCTCGCGCCCCATTGAGAACTGACATTACCGATAGAGGCAGCACTATCGCGTCATAAGCTCATGTCGAAAGAGTACCGTACATGTAAACTTAAATGTAAAGAAACGAAATGAAACTAAGTGTAGTTGAACATTTTCGGTTTTTAAATGCTACGGCAAGCTCCCGGTGCATAAAGGTAATAAATGTACTAAGACTAATGTTTCACAGTTTAAACGTGTATTTTTTCAATTTATATGTGAAACGGTTATGAATGCTTACCATGTAATTAAGTGTGGAATTATGAACAAAACATGCCTCGGATACAAAATAAAATGCCCATATGATTGGAAAAATATGCCCGCGCAAGAACTAAGAAATAAATTGCAATTTTTAAATAAAAACGGCACTTTAAAACAAAAGCACAAATTTCATGGTGGCAGTTAGGAATGGCTGTATTAAATGAAACAAAAACAGATTTTGGGATATCTATATTCGTCCATTGACGATTCTATTTATAAAGTAGAGGTAGTTTTTGATAAAAAAAATGCACATATATAAATTACATAAAACATATTTATTTATAATAATATATAATGTTGAAAACCATTGATTCCAATAATAGGTGCACTTAAATTTACATTTCCACAAACTACTATAAAAATATCGTCATAATCTTCAGCTAGTTGAGTATCTACAAATAGGTTAATTTATAGGTTACAATTACGATTAGAAAATTGTATAATTCCATTTTTCCCAGTTACCTGGAAAGATAAAATCATCTTTCTTAAAATGAAGGGAACATACTTTCATATTATTTGTTATTTTCTTCCCGCTCCTAATAATATATTCCCATGCTTGCGTCTGTCCATTCGATGTTCAACGCTTTGAGTTATAATTACAATAAAAATATCATCTATTTTAGGGAAACTATAAAATCCTAAACATCTGCCTTTGTCTCTCCTTGAGTGACATCCAAAAACACAACAATTTGTGCAAGATTGATATGCTTTTTTTCAAAATTTATTTAAATCGCTCAATTTGACACGTGTAAAAACAAAGAGTACTCTTCCGAGAAAGTTCTGATTTTCGCCGCTAGTTGTCGTATCGCATTTTGTCAGTTCTCAATAGAGCTCGTACGAGAGAAAGATATAGCAATAGGGCGCGAGCAGACACGTGACTCGAGCGACCTTGACGTGCTTGGAATCAGCTGATTTGTGTGCGCATGTCATTTTGACAAGAACAATGTCACGTTGACAGTACCAATGTTTTGACTTATTTTGATTTTGAACTGTTTAATGTTATTATTTTACAATTTTTAGGCAGTAAAACATATGAAATTAAAAATAATAACATTTTAGCAGTTAAAAATCAAAATAAATCAAAACATTGGTCTTGTCAACGTGACATTGTTCTTGTCAAAATGACATGCGCACACAAATCAGCTGATTCCAAGCATTAAAAATCGAATGCAATTAAACTAAAAATAATTAAGATTTTTTAATACTACGAATGGCTTCAAAATTAAAAGACCTTTAATTTAAAATAATAATAATAAAAAATAGAGTTCAGGACCCCATTTTACATATTATTTTAGATGAAATTATAAAACCACGTAACGTACGAGTCAACATTATAATGCAAAACTTTGCTGTATATGAGCACTGACAAGTAATCTTTAGAGATAAGTGTAAGCTGCCACGTGCATAGGCGCCGACTTTGAAATATTTTGTCGGATGTACTCACCGAACATAAAATTGATATTATAATTATACATATATAGGAGGAAACATAGGACTTTAACAATTCCTGCTTTTCTAATCATATTACTAAAAAAAGCTTCAAATAAAAGATGTAGAGCATAAAATTCTGCATTCGAATCAATAAGTAAAATTAAATTCGCATGTTTTATAACGGTATGAAAATATAGAAAATCACCTCAGAAATATAGATGAAGCCATGAATTGAGACAAAATAATTAACAAATGTCGAATTTTTGTTACAATTCCATGGCTATTGCTATATTTGATGCGATTTTCGACATTTTCTTACCTATTTTTTGCCGTTATAAAGCAAGCAAATTGCTTATTGATTCAGGTGCAGAATTTTATGCTCTACAACTTTTATTTGAAGTATTTTTCACCTAAAATAATTAGGGATGCAGGAAATTATGAAAGTTTGATTTTACCTGTGTCGGTCACGACCCTATAACAATATTCTTGATAAAAGACAAGTACATAGTTATTTTCTCTACTTATTATTAATTTTAGATCTATAGTTTCAAAATTTGTGGCGAAATTAAATGCCACCTTTTTATGTGAAAAGGTCTTGATCAATTAGTAGCGAATAAAAATTCAGATGAATAACAATAATATAAATATGATATACAGGGAATTTATTTTAACGTGCAACATATGATCAATCACTTCCATGGTTACTACATACCACTGTCAAAAAATGACAGCAATGTAATATTTGTCCATTTTAAAATGCAACATACATAAATTTGTAGTTATGTATTTTCATTACTAATTTCCAATAAATTAGCCTAAATACTATTAACAAAAAATCAAAACTTCAATGTAGCACATCTTAACAAACTTTGGCTTACACAAATTCATAATTTTAATGTAATAAATGTTCAAAAATACCTCCATTCACACTGAGGCAATATTCTAGTCGCTCGTAGAAAGAATTGACACCATTTGTGATGTGTTCTGGAGGTAACTCCTGTACTGCAATACTATTTATAATGTTGCATTTTAAATTGGACAAATATTACATTGCTGTCATTTTTTGACAGTAGTGTGTAACCATGGAAGTGATAAACCGTATGTTGCATTTTAAAATAAATTCTCTGTACATGTTTTAATGCATAAATTTTTTGTCAAGCGCAAATCAATACTTTTGCATCCGACACATTATTTTGTCGGGTGCACTTGACCCCATTCACTCTACAAGTCGGCGCCTATGGCCACATGCCCCTGAAATTTATATTTATTTTTTATTTTTAGAAACATCAACACTAGAAGCAGATGAATGTCAAGCAGCAAAAAATGGATTTGAATGTATTGTTAATAAAGGAAGAGAGGTAATGTTATTATTATTTTTATGAATGATTATTTTATACGTATAATTTTTAGGCTGGACTTATACATGTAAAGTAATTTAAATAGAGTGTAATAAACTTTATTCACATTCGGTTAATAATATGTGCTTTGCTAATAATGTTAACCTACCAAAGAGTTGGGAAGTGAATTATTGTTTACTTCACATTCACACGGTAAAGCTTCAAAACAGGTTAAGATAACTGACAGAGTCAATAAATATTTTTCCTACAACCGTGCGTGAAAAAAATACTTTTCACACACTCTTTAGTGTTAAAAGTAAATAGGCGTTGCTAGGGAACATTAAAATTCGGTTAATTTACCTGTAACGTAGATAATTTTTAACAACATTAACATTTTTTTGATATGTATTCTAACCTAACCTATTTTTTTATATTAATATTAAATATAGAATTATAGAAGACTAATCCACGTCTGTCTGAGATTCTTCCAAGTGTTTACATTTTGTGCAGTAATATGAGAATGAATACTGACAGTGTTTACTTTAGATACTTGTTGCATAAATAACTATTGTCGTTACCTAGCAACATTGTCATATGTTAAAGTAGACTAAATTATAATAAAATATTAATAAAATTAATGATTACTAATTGATTGTGAATAAAATGGTATACACATCTCTCGGTAAACCTTGGTTTTGGTTATTTAACATAGCGCTCAGCTATAATGGAGCATCTCCCGGCAATATACATATAAAACTAAAGTTTTACCTTTATATTCTCCCGGCCAAGTACATAGGGGTCGACTACGTGGGGCTCTGCCCCCACACGGAAAAATCTGAAGGGGTTCTGCCCCCACACAAAAATCATTTTTAATACCAATAAAAAGTACACTCATTTTGGAATATTTTTAATACATCAATTACTTATATAAAGTAACAATGTATACTTATTCTATTATTTATTTTATAAGATTTCCAACTTGTCATATTGTATTAAGTAATTATGTAAGTAACGCGTGCGGACTAGCAAAAATTACTGCCATCAGTGTTGCCAAATTTAAAATGCAGTATTGTTGGAAATTAATAATAAAATTATCAGATATTAGTGAAAATTACGGTAGATTTTGTAGACTCCTGCGAAATTATATATATATATATATATATATATATATATATATATATATATATATATATATATATATATATATATATATATATACAGGCTGCCCATTTTATATGTTCCCGCCTGAAATTTTAAGAATAGGCAAAAAAGAATACATTTCATATGCCACTTGGTAAATATTAGTACTAAAAATCGAATAATCACAGTAGGTCTAAAAACAAAACAAAATTTTAAAAACCAGGTCACTTACGAAATGTATCATAGATTGCCTATTCATGAATTTTCAGGCGGGAACTTTTAAAATGGGCACCCTGTATATATATATATATATATATATATATATATATATATATATATATATATATACAATTGAAATTTATGTTCTATCTGTCTTATGTTGAGTATCGCGGTAAAACAGTCAAGATTTTTTTTTAAATTAGGTAGATATTTCAAGTTATACGATGAATTCGCATCTTTTATACAATTTTATTTATTTATGTACCAATTATAAGAAATAAAGTTTGTATTTAGTAAATTTTCAGTTGCTTCGTTTGAGCCCCCACACGAAAATCCAAAAGTCGGTGCCTATGGCCAGGTATGTAATATACTATTACGTACATTAATATTGATTTAAAAAGTAGGGTAGGAATCATAGATATTTGTTAATATACAGGTGTTTAGCAATAAGTTGAACGTAAGAATTTAACTATGGAAATCATTTTTTGGTTCACATTAGGCCCATTTAATTTTAGAGCATCAAATTCTAAATGTCTTTTTTATAAAAAAAATTGAATTTACGGTTATGATGACTAAGTAAACATAGGTATAGTCTGTTCTACATTATACCAAGTCAATATTGTAGAGAATAAGACATAGTTTTGAACTCTCTGATTGGCTGCAAATTTACAAATTTAATAAGATGACAGATGATAGCAGTTGTATACTGCTATTTTTTAATTTCGTCTGTGTAAACTGGCGCTGATGTAAGCGACATCTACTGAAATGGTAAGATGGAACAGGCTATAATTTGTTTGAATTAGAGTTAAAATAGATCTATTTATCTAATATGTTTTATAGATTCTCACATTACAATGTATTGATATTAATTTTGTTCCTACACGATTTTTTGTGTGCGTTCATGTACGCATTCATGAACCCTCTTATTCGCATGTCTTGTACATATTCTCATTCAGACAAGTGTACGAAACTTTGTATGATTGGAACGGACAACGGACTTGTTCTATCATCATAATTAATTACTGTCTCCTCTGCAGATAAGATATCAGTCAATAAATTATCTAAAAACAAATATTAATTATTACATACCTAAATAATAGGTTTGTTCGTTTCGCCACCTTGCGTCTACGGGTTACTGCCGCGCCCATATACTTTGTATGGAGGTGGCAGTAAACCGTAAACGTAAAATAGCGAAACGAACAGACCTAATTACTGTTTTCTATTCGAGGTTGGCCAAATATCAAATCCATTTATTCATCAGATGAATCAGATTGATTCTAGATCAGATTCAAATTCCAAATCACTCATTATGTTCACTTATGAAAATAAATAAACAATCACAAGCTTGCTTCGATATTTTCCTCGTACCGCGTGAAAATTGTGATGTGCATGTACTGACAAATTGTTCATAGCATAGACCAGTGTATAGATCTGACAGTCAACGATGCGTTCATGTATGCGTCCGAAGTCTGTTGGAACAAACACCCAACAATTCGATAGACTGTACAACAGTCGGTGTGAACGATATTTTTAAAATGCGCATGCGTCTGACGCACATATGACAGTCCGAATTAGCTACAGGAACAAAGCTATTAATAGTTATTTACTATAGAGGTACGTAAAGCTAATTTGTTTTCATGAATAGGTCAGAATTAAAACACGAGCGCAGTGAGTATCTATGTATCCATACGTGATTAAATATAAAAAAAATGCTAAATTACAACAGTGAAAATCTATCTATATATATATACAGGATGATTCATCGGTCTGTCCTCTCTTTATAACTCTTTTATTTTAAGTCAGATAGAAAAACTCTTTAAATATAATTTATATGATACAGTATTATCTATCTACGTACCATATCCATTTGTATACAGGGTGCTCCATTTAAGCGCAACAATATGTAACTTTATATTTTTTAATGGAACATCCTATATGTATTTACTTATTTTGATAGTAAATTCGATTCCTTTTAAAAAAGTATTAAGTAATAAGGGGTCTAAAATTATAAATTAAGAAGTTATTTACCTTTATTCGTTGAATAATATGTTTCTATCATGTTATTATTAATAAAGTAAGCTATGGATAATTTGATCAATTGTTTCAAATTTAAACAAACAAGTCCAAATACTCTTAGTTTATCACTGTTGATGTTGATGTGAAAATGAATAATACAAATTTTAGTAAAGATGAGATGGTTAATATAATATTTATAATAGAAAATTCTATTGAAGTTTTTGAGCATTTATTATAATTTTGCATTATTGAGTCTGTCACTAAATTTTAATAGCTTCTTTGGAATTAGTGTAATGTTTAAAATAAGTATTAATAAAAAAGGATCAAAATTTTGTATTATATTATGGTTTTTTCCACTCTAAACTACTATTTTTTATGAACATAAATAACTTCTTAATTTATAATTTTAGACCCCTTATTACTTAATACTTTTTTAAAGGGAATATAATTTACTATCAAAATAAAGAAATAAATATAGGCTGTTCCATTAAGAAATATAAAGTTACATATTGTTGCGCTTAAACGGAGCACCCTGTATACAAATGCATATGGTACGTAGATTGAATATATATATATATATATATATATATATATATATATATATATATATATATATATATATATATATATATATATCAAGATAATCTGATGTGGCCTACACCAAACCTCCCGCTATTTAATTTTTATTAATTTAAATATATATACTTACATATTTAGTTATTGCGGAAACTGCATTAAGATCCATTCCATATATCTAGGGTTCTATTTACTATTTTCTTTTTAAAACGTTACTGTTATTAATTTGAAATGTTCTTTGACAGTGATATTTATCTGTCAGTTACACACATTTAAGATATGAACTGTGTAACCAAGGAGATTTGCTTGTTTAAAGCGTAGGCTCCGGGATTTAAATTATAGATATTTTATAAATTTATCCATATAATATGTAGAAAAAGTATTAATGCAAATCTGTAGAAAATTTATTAATCTTTAATTTTTCTAATAACATTAATGGCGAAAAAATAACATTTAAAGGTATTTTTCGAAGAAAACCTATTTTGAGCTTCTAGTAAAGTGCCATTTCCGGTTATCCGATTTACACCAAAATCTAATGGGCTCTTTACTGTAAATAACGAAATCATTAAATACAAAAGAGATTATTATAATCAACCAGTTGGATGTTTGTTATTTTCCCGCTTTTAGACACCAGATAAAGTATGTAACGATTTATTGGACGAAACATATTGGTAAAACGAATAAAGATGTTAAATTTAAAATTTAAAACATATTGTTCCCTCATTGATTACAATAATGAATAAAATTGTCGTGTACAAAAAACTCTCATTATTACTTGGTATGATTGAACTTGAAAACACAAATTAAACGCATTGATTACAACAATAATATATTTGTTAGTGACAACGAATTAACAATCAGCGGTGGTTAAAAACAGTGAAGAACACTACCAAATATTGAATATACACTCAATTTATAATTTAATATTGTTTGTTGCAAATATTTGCAACAGGTACAGCTAGTATGATTATAACAGAGTAATAGAGTAAATAAATAAAATAAATACATATATCATCAGGGCATATTACCCATTGCTGGGTGTGTCAATCTGCTTTGTACGCAGATATTGGTAATGATGATGACATATTCGTACAGTGCGGGCGATTACCAGGCGGCATCTCACGGGCACTCATAACAAAGATAAATACTGGTATATCTGTATTTGCTTTGACATATATTATTTCAGTTAACAAATTACAAAGTTCACAAAAAGTAAAAGCCTCTCTGGCAATCATATACCATGACACGAGCCACCTCTGAAAAGAAAAATATCAAACAAAAAACACAAAAATATACTCATTACACCGGACTCCATGTGTGAGTTGTGAGACATCTTTTAATTTGTATAATAATATAAACTTTATATGATAATTAAATATTTAATATCATGTTGCTCTTTCTTTTTATTGGTAATAATCATACATCCTCAAAAATATTTCTGGCCGAAGGCAAAAATTTAATTATAAAAACACTTAAAATGCATATTACAAGGATGACATAATTATTTTTAAATTTTCACACTCGTCAATTTTAAATTAAATTGTGATTATCGTTTTGCATGTATTGAATTCTAATTTCATTAACATATACAAAGTTTACAACTATTATTTTTAATATAATTGCAATATATTTATTGGAAAAGGTCGGTATATAATACATACATAAGTATGTATTTATTGAATTAATAAAAGGTTAAAAGGTGTAAATGTAAAGAATTTGTAATGTTTATTGCTTGTAATACATTATAGTATAAAACAGTCTTCCTCATTATTTAATGCAGACATTTGTCACTATTAGTTATCTTTGTTATGACAATGTTATTTATTTATTTACATTTATTTGATTTCTATTTCTGAATAGAAAAGTAATTATATTTGTCAAATGAATTTAAAATAATATACTTGACTCGTATCCTGTATACTACGTTTCAGAAAATAGTCAATAAATTTAGGGTGGATAATACGTGTCAAAATAATAATAGTAATAATAATAGTAATTTACATTGCAAGACCGTTACTCAGAACTTTACGGACGTGCACGGTTTGCAATGTTTTATGATATATTGTATAGTAAATAATTTGGAAAAAAATATTGGAGCCTACAACACAATACATGAAGCGAAATAATGAGTAAATAAATCTGTATACATGTTATAGTTTTTACCGGTTTCAGGATATTAATGTATTGTTTACATGTACAAAAGTAGGCTGGTAACTAGGTAATGACTGAATCTGTAAGGTAAGGTAATATTATTACCATACTGACATGTCAACAACAGTCTACAAAATGAAAATATAATGTAACGTGGAACGCCCGCCGTCGCCGCCGCTGTAAGCGAGTGTCTATTTATAGCGGTGACGTAATCGCGCTAGTAGCCGGCCGATGTAAACAGACTGGTCGCGACGTGTTTAATTACTTCCGGTTGCCTGAACCTTTTGTGTTCATTGTTATTATGTGTTCGAATATTCCAGAGCTGTTCTAGAAAATAATGACAGCTGTATATAAGGGACGTAGCTATGCTCGAGACGGACTTTGTGGCATACGGAGAGTCGGTGATACTGAGGCTGTGGAAGTTAGACAGAGGGTTACATAAATAGACAGATAGTGTTGTGAAAGAGGTGACTTCTGCCCGAGCAATTGAATATACAGACGCTGTTGAGTTAGTTGAGTATATAGACACAACGTCTGTGGAGGTCGGTAGGCGGACAGTTGAACGTTATAAGTATTAAGTGATATAAATATCGCGTAAACAGTCTACATCTACAAGAATCTGCAACAGACCGGCAGTCTAACATTGGAACGCGTAGTGAAATAAATAATTAGTAATATAGTGGAAATAAATAGTAGTGTTAATTGGTTAAATAAATAATGTTAGTGTTATCTAGTTAATTATAGTTTTAGTCTTAATTAGTTTGTAATAATTGTTTAATATTAGTAATAGTAATATTTAATTATAGTGTAATAAACACTTAATTTTAATTAATTATAATTGTCTAATATTTACACTTCACCCAATAAATAAAAACGTTACACAATAATGCTCTTCATTAATACATACAGATAACGTTAGTGCATTGTCCTGAACATTAAATAATGTCTTCATTTTTGAAACCGATAAACTATTGAACAAACCACGGATGTTATGAATCATAACAAGCCTTAGACATCTGCGGCATTTATGATGCCCATAACAATCCTAGCTATAACAGCCCGTATTTTTTTTTTTTTTGTGGAACCCGTAAAAGCTTTCTTTACCACTAGAAACAAAGCTCTGTAATAAAACGTTTACGATTCAGTATAACGTAAAAGTTCTTATACAGCGTGTTCAAAAAAATTCGGAGTACCTAAGCTATGAACAAAGAAACGTATGTCTGATCAATATTCAATTCAAAAGTCAAATTGTCAAAAGAGAAAAGATAATAAAGAAGGATACAGCATATTGCCATTCGCCGTTTCCTAATTATTTCCATTTCTAAAATAAGATTCAAGAAGAAAAGCTTTGATATATATAGATAAAAATTTTGATAATATCTCGTGTCAAATTGACATTTAATTAAATACTTTTAAAATGGCATTCGATTCTTTGTTCATAGCGTACTCCGAGTTAGGATTTTTTTTTAAACACTGGAGCACACTGCACAAGTAAACATGAATCCGGAAATGGCTCATAGCAAGACAATATAAAAGCGAGCTTGATAATTGCGCTATTGTAATAAATGTTCTTTGGGAATACTGGCCTATTATTTCAAATCATTTTTCTTGTCTTCACGAGGGATTTTGTACTGTGACGGTCTATTGACGTCCCCGCTCGGGCGCTATGTTGAGATAACCTACCCCTCGATGCTGCTGCTGGTCGGAGTCTCGGGCGCCATTCTGTAACTGTCTGTGTGGATTGGAATTGTTTTCTTCGTGAACCTAAATGTTCTTGACGTGTATAATATTTCAAAATTATATTTATAAAAAAATAAATTAATATTACTGTACGAGTCTACATACTGTATAATTACACGGGGGATTTCAATGATTAAGTTTGATACAAAAAAATTATAATGCTACCAGTGCGGCAGTTTTGACCTTGTTTCTGTTCTGAAATCCAGAGAATTGTATAATAAAGCATTAATGCCCGGTTTCTCCAGAGCAACTTAAGAATTAAGTCGTGACTTATTCCTAAGTTCCACCGTAAACTGTTGCACCACGCAAAAATGTCAAAATGTAAGATGTAAGTAGCACTTAAATGTAAGTCGAACGAAACAGTGACTTATGTGTCATATATGTCAGTTGTCATATCAATTCACAGTAAATTTGTTTCATTTTGTGAAGTTACGGTGGTGCAACGCATTTGGGATATAAGACCTACTTACAATTAAGTAGCACTTCAATAATCAACGACTTAGTTGCTGTGGAGAAACCGGGCATTAAAGACTTAACTTGTTAAGCTAATATAAACTCCCCTAATAATGGGTATAATGCCCACATTTCGATTCTAGACGCAAAATGGTGTATTTATCTTTTAATTTAGATGCTAAAGAAATGGGATCATACCAAAAAGAAAAAATGTTTATTTTTCTTTCATAAATGAAAAATTTACCTAATATTATGCATATATACATAAAAAATATTTAATATTATTATACTTTTCATTCATGATTTTCTTTATAAAGATTCTGAATTTGGTTTTGTGACGTCACAGTTTTGTACACAAACATACGATAGTGAGGCACACTCATACTCGTGCTTTTACTGTACATGAACAAATCTGCCACTTTTTTCTAACATAACCGTATATAACCAATATTTTGAAAGTAACATCAACATCTTCGCCACAAGTTTTTTTTTAAATAAGTAAGTACAAATAACGAAATATGCTAAATAAAAATTATAAATAAATACAATTTATGTTTGATTTAGATATTACAATTGTTGTACAATATTGTTCATATTGTTCTGTGCTATCCTGCGAGAACAACTCGTTGAGAAATAAAAACAAAATTTTTATTCGTATTCCTATGCCTCAAGATGTAAGGGAAAGATGGTATAAGGCAATAAACACTCCAAAAGTTTTGAAGACTACAACTTTATATCAACTTAAAAAATTATTCCTGTAAAACTAGAAACTTATGTGACATAAAATATATATTTTCGTAAGTAGTTTTAAATGTACTTTCAGAAAAAAAAACTAATTGGAAAATATGGTATGTCCCCATTGATTTTTCTCTCGGTCATGGAATAAATTCATTATAAAATGTTCTCGTACAGCGACTGATGTTTCACAATCAAATGTATGTAAAGCTTTAAAAAAACTTGACGCCCACAGAAATCGCGGAATCTATTATAATTTCTTTGCAAAAGCTGTGGGCAAACAATATTTATATTTACAATTTTTAAAAAAATCGGTTATGAGCAAATAATCAATTAGTAAAATAGCTATTTGTACAACTTATTTAGTAACTGAAACGTAACATATTGCTTACATATGTAATATATTAACATTGCTACCTGTGTCCCATATGGAAGAGTTAAATTTATGATAGTAAATAAACATAATTAAAATTCATATTGCAAGAGTTTATCTCCACATCATAAATTTATACGGATGTCAACAATACTCAAGGTTTGATACGAACAATTCCAAAAACATACATTTAAAAAATCTGATGTGGCCAGCACATTGCCTTCCGTCAGTTATATGAGGTATTTACGAAAATTCTACCGGTGAACTGTAACCGGTAAACACTAAACAGCTTTTTATCAGGTTATAGCTACCGGAATCTATATTTTAAGAACGCAAGTGGTAAACAGGGTAGATCCATAACCTATAAAAAAAATTGAAAATTTAAAACAGGTTAGAAATTTGTCGTAGTTAACAAACTGAGCAGTCCTACTTCGAACACATTTCCACTTTTAATACGAAAATGATCCCTTTATGATAATTTAGTATTTGAAAAATTAGAAATACAACAGCAATTTTTTATAAAGTGTCATTTCATCTCTCAATCAATTCCAACAATGTAATAAATAAATTTTAAGTTTGCAAAGGTTAAAAAGCTGTACAAATACCCACTCTTAACCTTTTGTTTCTGATTTTGTTTTCTAATCTAATTAAAAACAATGTTTATTTGTAAGATGCTGCTCCACGACCTTGAGATTCAGAGGCGTCTTTGATTTTGTAATTTCAATTTCACTTTCTCGTTTGAAAATTGATTCCACGGTGTGGAATGTGTGTTCAAAAAACAAACAATTTAAAATTAAAATTGTAAAAACATGATTGGGTTTCATAAAGCATTTTTTAAATAGAATTGAATTTTGAAGTAATTTATAATGAGAATATGACATATTTTATTATGAATGCTGAATGCTATTAACTTAATGTTCCAAGGTAAAATATTATATTTAAAATGTTTTTATATGAATAGGTTTACCAAATGAATGCCATGATAATATATTTTGAATGTACAAATTTTTATTTTGTAACACTATAGTTCCTCACATATAAGTTTATGATGTATTAGAACCTTGGTATTCTACCTACAATATGCATGAATTAACCAAATATAATTTAAAATAGCACAAAATTGATCACTGTGATGCTTTCTCTACGATAGCTTTGAGAAGAACTGTGACAACATTACATATACCGTGAGTTTCAGCTAAGATGCAACATTTACTATTGTGTCATTAATGTTTTACTATCAGGCCCGGCTTACCCATAAGGCCAACCTAGGCCCTAGGCCATGGCCTAGGGCGTAGGCACGGAGGGGGCGCACATCGAATAGTTGGAAAAATGGGAAAAAGGACAGAGAGAAGTGCCTGCAGTTATCAGACGACGTAAACAGTCACATTTGCTTTAATTATACAAAATCAGTAGGTATAGTAAAGTGATTGGCAAATCCTGTTGAGCTATGACAGTTGTCGAAGATTTTAAATAATTCTAATATTTACATATCGGGTGTCTACTTTTTATGAATCTTAGCAAATACAATGGTAAAATTTTCATGACTGTAATTTCTGCTCTAGGAATTTTAGAAAAACCTATAAATACAAAAACTATTCAGAGTTTAAAACTGCATCTAATAATTCCAAAATTATTGTTTACATGCGTTTCATTCGAGAGATAGAGAAGCAAAATAAAAGTTGCAATCTTTAGCTACTTACAAAAAGATGGTAAATGTATCTATGATGACTGATAATAGTAGATGTATTAAAAACAAATTTCATAAGGCAATAACCCACGAGTCCAACTTTGGAAAACGAGCCGCTTTGCGGTGAGTTTTACGAAGGACGAGTGCGATCACAGTCCTTATGAAACAAGTTTTTATGCTATATTTTCTTTTGGGGTAATTTTATATTTCTATTAGATTATTAATAAATGCGACTTGGAAAATCAGTTACGTTGGTAGCACTACCCGCTAACAAATTGAACTTCACAGATGACAATTCTTTGTTGACTGACAGCAATTTGATGTTGATATATATCATTTATGTATCAATTTTAAAAGTAGTCAGTCATACCACCTCTAGAAAACGAAAAGCTTCAAAAACAGTACGTTTATACATCTTCTTAACCACATGTTTTCAGTGCGTTTATAGACTCATAAAGATACCGATATAGAAAAACAATTTAATGAAATCAAGCATTATTAAAACTTTGTCAGATGTCACCATTAAACATATTTCTTATGGTCTATAAAAAAGTAGACACTCAGTATATATTGAGAGGGGGATGGGGGGAGGGGTGCAGTCATGAACTTTGGCCTAGGGCGTAAAGAAATGCTAATCCGGGCCTGATTACTATGGTTACTAGACTAGATCCCGATAATATGCAACATTGTCAAAGTTGTCATAACGTTTTAAAGATGTTTACTAAAGAAGAAAAAATTCGAATGGTTACTTGGTACTTGGTACAATGCTGGTCATAGTTTGACAAATGTTTGTGATATATTTGCGAAGTAATCCTGAACGTCCTAAATCCTTCTAGTTTCGAGAATATTTACAAAATTTAAAAGTGATGGATGTTTAAATTAGAATCATACGAAAAGGGCAAAAACAAAAACTGCGAGGAATGAAGAAAATAAAAATAATTTATCCAACACTGACTGATAATATACTTGTTACTATGGTTATTTGAAATAACTAATGTACCACATTAGTCAGTCCGTGACAGAATATTTTAGAAGTCACGGAAGAATTATTACTGATTTTCCTGTTTTTTTAATATAAAATAAAAAGCAATTTTACAAAATTGTTTTATTATTGACATAATTTAACATTATCCTCCGTATGTTCCTGATTTAGACCGAGCTAACTATACCTCTTCCCCAAACTAAAATTGAAGTCGAAAGGGAACCGTTACGACGATGTAACTCAAACTTAAAACATCGTGACGAACTAAAGCATCTAGTCGCTACCGGTAACAATCCACTATGAGAACCGAGCGATGCCGAAGGTGATACATGTGTTCCAAGCGCCCGCAAAGCCCATTAGTTTTTAAAATAAGTTTAAAAAGCAAGTATAAGGACTCGAGTTTCTGAAATAGGTATTGTTTTTGTCAGAATTTTTTTTAAATTCATAAAAATTGTAAGTCACACGCATTCGGCTTCGTTCTGCGCATGTTACCGACAGGTACATGATATAACGACTTTTGTCTTATTATCTTATAACTTTTCATAAGAATAATCTTTACAAACCACAAAATTATCACATATTACAAGTTACCTTCATTTTATTAAAATAGATAGTTACCACACACAATATAAAGCTAAAAACGTGATTTTTCTTATTTAGAAAGTTAATCAGTCAATACAATTATTAATTAATATTAGAATTATATAATCTACTAATTTTTTTGTGAAAATGACTGCCACACACAAAGTATGACAAAGTATTATAAAGTACTAATTAAAATATTAATCGTTTTGTTCCATTAACAAACATTTCAATCATATGTACATCATATTTTCATATTGAAATATCACAATTAAATTTGACAACTCTTCATTGTAACCCAAATTTACCAAACGTATATTAATTATTTATCTAGTTCACTAAATGCCAATTAAAGAGCAAGAATATTCCTCTTAGCACTTAAACAACAACAATTAAATAAAGAATCACAACACCTAACAGTTTCGTAACATAACTTTCAATCACGCAAAGAAGAAACCAATAATTTATAATGATTGCGTATTTTCATCCGATGCTAGTGCCATCTCTGGTCACTATGTCCAGTGGAGGTAGCATAGCAAAGCTGACCTCTGACCTCAACACACCTGACCTCGTACACTACGTCACTGAAAATGAATCCTGTCTAAAAATAATACCATATACACAAGGACGATTATTTTATTCAAATTCAAAGTTTCTTTTAGCGAAATTTGATGAATTAAAAAATATTCTATAGTATAATATTACCTGGATATTCTTGGTAATCGGTGAAGAATTCATGATATTTTCCTTTTCTCTACACTGTCTACAGTTTTTTACAATATCCTGAAAATTTCCATTTGATTAATTAAATATCCACAAAATGCCCATTAATCAAATAAATACAGGGTTGGGCCTAGAAACTTCCTTTTTGAACGCGAATAAAATAATAGTTATTTACGTTATAGGGCTGGGAAGTGAGTTATTATAAAACGCATGAGAAGTTTGCGAACGAGTTGACAAAGGAGCCGAGTCAGGAATTTCGAAATGAATACCATAATACTACTTCACGGCCGTATGACGTACAACATTTTATTTCATACTGTCTACGTGTTTTAAAAATTAATATCAATTCAAAACTTGTCTATTTAACTTGGGTCACATCATCTTTGAATTTGTGACATTTGTGTGCATTTGTTTTATTTACATTGTTTGTCTTGATTGTCAAAAATGACACCTGCATATTCTTTTGGGGATATTTATAATTTGTCGAGTGAATTTTCTTCAAAATGTGGCGAGGCTACGGTGTAGCTTGTTCCCATCAAATTGTCGAAAAAGAATACCGGTTATTGACGAAAATTCTACAATTTTTTACTCGTACAAGTAAAAGCGCTCCAGCGACATCAAGAAGTTTCCACCACCCACAGTAAAGGTGGATTTATGCAGCCTACTTTTTATTTTACTGTTTCTTTTACTTTATAAAAGTTAAATGTGTGTCAATATATGTACTGCTTTATGTGCACACTTTTAATTTAGTTTAGGACCTTAAGTTGACCAACTTTCAACTTAAGACCGTTAAAGTAAAAGAATATCACAACTGCGCATGACCTCCACTTCACAAACGTCAGCGTGTTGTGTATTTGTTTTTGTGTATGGTGTGTAGGTTTAGGTTATGCAAACGAAAAATCAGTAAAGAACAAGATTGTATATTATAAGATTTAATTCAAAAATATCCCCACTTATATGATAAAACAGATATTTTATTCAAGGATAAAGTGGCAAAAATGAATGTTTGGAAAAGTATAACGTCTGTATTAAATGAAACTGGTTAGCATATTTACTTACTATTTGTAATAATATTTTTGTATGCACAAATTATTACATTCTTGTCCATTTTAACAGGATATATTTATCTATTTACATTTGCGACTATATGCCAGAAAAATCACATCTGCGCATGTGTATTCAGTGGCGTAAGGTCTTGTGGCACCCCCTCAGAAATGAATTTTGCGTATATTTTCCAATGAAAACATTCTAAACTTCTCCCGCGAAATAAATTGAAAATTAAGGACTTGTCACTGTTAAGACACCTTTGAGGTGTTATAATTCATTCATAAAAAAATTGTCAATTTCAGATTGTTTGATTTTAATTTTTAAGTAAACTAAAAGTTAACTGGCTATTCAGTTCTAAGTGCAGTGCTGCTGTTTGAACAGAGATAAGTGGATAAAAAAAGGCAACATTATTTTTATATACAGGTTTAATATACTGCAAATAAATTAATTTGCGTGTAAATATTTTGATTTTAATTTTATTTTTAATAGTGTAGTAAACATGATTTAATTGTAAACGAAAATTGCCAAGTCCTCTTAAATTGTTGGGAAGCGTATTAGCTAAACTCATCAAATCAAACTCTGTGGACTAAAATAATACAATCAATAATATTGACATTTTTAACTTAATAATTTTATCACATTGAATTTTTATTTTTTTACATTATTTACAAACACTCTTAGAATAATCTTATAAAGAAAACAACAAAGACTAAAAAAAATAAACAAACACAGCCTTTCAATAAGAACTTTGGTGAAATCACAACTCGTTCTGGTTACCTAGGTGTCGCGTCAATTTCGCGCAGACAGTTTAGCGCACGACAATTCCTCGCAGACGATTCTGCGCGCGACAATTTGTCGCAAAGACATTTTAGCAACTTTCGCTTCACTTTGTCTTTGTTCAACTTAAAACTTCTTTTTTCTAACTTTGGTTTCAGCAAATTTGGAAATAGCCTCATCAGTGAGTGACAATACGGAATACGGACACGATAGCTCAAAACTGATCACCCATCCACACCGCATCTCACCTTACCCCCCTCCACGGCTCCACTCCGCCATTCGCATATCTCACGTTTACGCACAGGCACAGTACACCAGCACGATACCCTGCACTCTCTGATAAAAATAATAAATAGTCGGTACTCTCAGTCACATTTCACTGCAAGTAGCGAACACTTTCCACTTTGACAGACCAGCGCAAATTTATGTATTTTTTCTAACACTACACAATTTTGGGGGTGTTTTTTTTTTCTTTCTGACACAATAACACCCCCTAACCACCTATGGCACCCGGGGCGGACATTGTCGATTGTGAGGTTGTTGCCGCGCGATGCAAGAGCGCGGCATTCTCTCAAAATCGACAATGTGACTTTTTTATATTCGTAATGGAAATGTCTAGTCAGGAACTAATGGCACTGTAGTTACACATTTACACAAGTCAATCTGAGATATTATAAATGCTCTGTCGGTACATTACATAACCAAACAAAATAACTGCTGTGAAAATAAAATAGGGCATTCATTTACAAAAATGAAAGTATAAAATGCTTAGATTAGATTGAAGCAATAGCTCAACAAGAATGGAAAATAACGATAAATTAAATTAAATATAAAATAAATTGTGTTAATGGTTGTGCTGCCACCCGCAAAAGTTTGGCGTGAACGCTCCCAATGGACATCCACTTTTTCACTGGTGGAGGACTCCATTGTGACGACTGTAGAAAAATATCTTGTGTGTGTTTCGAGCGCAAATGGATATTGTCTATCCAATTTTGCGCTTTTAATACATAAATATCTATTTTCTAGTCACCACAATGGGGTTGTCCACCATAACAAAAATTTATTTGTTTCAAGTACATTAAACTAGTGCAGTGAAAAAGTGGATATCCACTGGGGGCGTTCATGCCAAACTTTTGCAGGTGGCAGCACAAATGTTCACACAATTTCTTTTATATTTAATTTAAATTTATCGTTATTTTCCATTCTTCTTGAGCTATTGCTTCAATGTAATCTATGCATTTTATACTATTTTTTTGGTTATGTAACATACCGGAGCAGTTATACGAGTATGTCAGATTGACTTGTGAAGGTGGTAAATGTGTAACTACAGTGCCATTAGTTCCTGGCTAAACGTTTCCGTTAAGAATGCAGACAAATGACATTTCTCTACATTGTATAGTTAGAAATTTGGACAGCGAGCGTGTTTTCTACTTTATAGCACATGAGCGGCAAAGTGACATTTTGCTTTGACAAAAGACCGCAAATGGCTACTTTGTATATAGAAAAACGTATTTCTTCCCGTAACAATGAATTGTATATACCTATGGAGGCAACTCGCATATAATATTATAATCCGTTTTACACGCTCATGTAAACTTATTATCACACGACGTCATTGTTTCTAGTGATATTATATTTATGACGTAAACCCATTGACTGACTGGATGCCCTATATCACACAATTTTAAACAAAACATTTTGTGTAGGTGGTACTCACCGTTCTCCAAGCAGTAATACAACCGATTTCTGAAACTCCTCTACACTTCCCAAGCTATTTGTGTTTGTAAACCTCTGCCTTGAGATATCCCCATAAAAAATCTTATAGCGATACGCCGTTTTCACATACACTGGCAAAACAGGAGCCGGTGTCGGTGCTGACACCGGATGCAATTATTCACACATATTCCGATCAGGCAGACGGGTCCAGAAAATGCAGCCGGTGTTGAACTCGACAAATCGGATGCCGGAGAACTATTTTTTTAATTTTACTTCAGTATTGTCGTTGTTCGCATAAGGCTCAAGAATGTCTCCTTTTATTTTACTATTGAATGAATGAATAAAGTTTTAATTAATATTGCTATTTTATTTGAACTAGTAGAGAATAAACTGGTGACTCCTTTTAAGATATAATAGTGCAAAGAGACAATGTTTGTCGAGAGCAGTACTCATATTACTTCCATCAAGGCTAAAAACATCCTTGTTTAAAAACCAACGGCACGTAAATGCCGGTGTGCGTGAAAAGCCGCCATTGAACGGTTCCGATGTTTGTGAAAACGCACGTAGACCTATTTCACACAACCGGCGACTCTGCCACTCGGCAAGTTTGTAGGAACCGGACATACTTTGCACACGGAGTTGTGAGGATAATGTTCTCCTGACAGCTTATCTCGATTCGAGGCGACAGCAAATAGTCCAAATGTTGAAACGTGTAAAGAGGAGCTTCCGAAATAGGTTGCATCTGTGCATAGAGATGGCCACCACCTTCAAGATGTTTTGTTTAAAACTGCATGATTTAAAACTTGAAATTATGTTCTTTTATTATCCAAAAATAAATTTCTATCAGCAATAAAAAAGAAAATTCTAGGCTCCATCCAGTACATATTAAATAAAAATGATCAAATTTTTTTTTTCAAGCGTATATTATAATAGGGGATTACAGCTCAATCGAATTAAGAGAAATTAGTAAAAAAAGAAATAAAATGATATAATTGTAATACTTCGGAAATAAGGAAGTTTTTGTTTTAATAGCTCATCACTCATATGAAATCCATATCTATTATATATATATATATATATATATATATATATATATATATATATATATATATATATATATATATATATATATATATATATATATATATATTATTTTGATTGGCGACTCAAAGACCACCTATAAATATATAACGAATACCGAGTTAGGGGCGGAGACTACTACCAATGAAAGTAGAGAAATTCAAATAGCGGAGGCGTGGCTATCAGTCCAGTAGTGGAATTCTCAACAGTTTTTATTTGAATATAAATATTTTGCATTAAACTTAATAATTTAAATACATTTCCAATTATAAATCATGTCGACTTGTACAGTATAATAATATTCATTTATTTTTACCTTCCGTCACCTTTAGGTAAGGAAGGTATTGTCTTTGGTCAAAAAATTCGGTGGTGAGTTTTTGATGAATAAGCACGTTTTAGGGTCCCTAGAATACGATTTTACTATTTTTACGATGATGTCTGTATGTGTGTGTGTGTGTATGTATGTATGTGTGTCCGTGTGTGTGTGTGTGTGTGTGAGTGTGTGTGTAACAAAATTTTCGTCTACGATAACTTCCATACTACAATTCTAAAAATTATAATTCTTTCGTATTTCTCTTCGTTACATCCATGCGAAGAGCTGATTAGATTTTGGCTAGAATTGGACAACCGGAAGTACCCTCATTTGAAGATTTTAACAGTTTTTCTTGAAAAATCTATGTTAAATATCATTTTTTCACATTTAATGTTATTATAAATATTAAAGAATATTTTATTTTCTATACGATTTGACTGCATTTTATACCTAATATTAAATGTATATAGAGTTAAAAAATTATAAAAAAATTAAATTTCATAAAGTAGCCATAGCTGTGGAAACAGCTACTATATTTTGAAAATTTTGATTGTAAGATGTCAGTGTCAAGCGAAATTGACATAGTGTGTTTATCTTATAATTTTACTGGAAATAGGTATAGAAACTTTTGCTTTCTGTATGGAATTTGTATAAAATCCATACAACTGCTTTAAGGTAATGTACAAGAAATAATAATAATAAATCTTTTATTTCTGCAGATACATTACACTGTATATAGAAAACGTCACAAGATAATAATTTTCTGTATGAAATTTGCTAAAATACATGCAACTGCCGGAAGGTAATGTACAAGAAATAGAATGTTAGGAAGAAGTAACGCCGTACTTGTTGATTGATAAAATATTTATTTATTTTATCAAGAAATAGAATATTTAATTTAGCAAAGAACTTTCCGTATGAAATTTGTACAAAATACATAGAACTGACGGAAGGTAATGTGCTGGCCACATCAGATTTTTTATAAATATAATTTAGAAATAGCATAGGTCCACGAAAAAAATAATTTGATATAAAAACTTATATTCGTGACGTTACATCTATATTTTTAAATTTCAGATGACTAAAACTCGCTTATTCATAGGAATTTTTTCACCGGATTTTTACCGACAGTTTTAGCTTCACTTATGCGTTCAGATGAAATTATAAAAAAAAAAAAATGGTTGGATCCCCTATTATATATTTTCAATATTGAATTTCTGTAACTTAGTTATTATGAACTACGATATATTAAAGTCGTATTAAAGTATATTAATAACGAAGACCGATTTGTGAAAAATCCAGCACCTCACTGGGAACCCAGGGGCCTGTTTCATAAAAGTTTCTAATAACATTAGTTAATAATAATAAAATAATAATATTAAACTAATATTTTTTGTTTCATACATATTTAAACATTACTCATAAATTTATTAACTAATATTATTAGTGAATCCATATCTATAACAACCAAAAATTTATTATTATACTGTTTTAAGATTTTGCCAAATTTTTGACATATTATACTTCATTGAATTACAATCATTTGTGGTTTTGTGATTGAATAAAAAATGTCAAAAGCAGTTGGTAAAAGAGACGAGAAGAAAAGGCTGGTTCATAGTTTTTCTGGACCATCAATTTTTATAAGAGTGCCGGCAACTGCCGCGCAAAGCAATAGCAGCCTTGCTAACCCAGTAAAATCCCTAATAACTTTACAAACATGATCCGGCTACCGTACAGTATCTTTTAATAAAGTGTCGTTCATAGCACTCACCACTCTACGTATGGTTCTACAAACTGTTCCTTTAGATATACCATGCATATCTTCTATATAATGGTATTGCACCACTCCCTAGCCAATGTAATGTAATTAAAAACTGTTCTTTGGAAGATATGCATGGTTCCGCTTTGTCTTATGTTCTATTACATTATTTATTTTGTTCAAAACATACCCAAATTTTTCGAAATTAAGCCTAAACTTTTCGTTAAATTCATACGTGTTTTCCAAATTTTGATAAGAAAGTCTTTGCCAAAATATTCTGGGTCTTCTTACTATAGTTTCTTTTTCGTCACTGGGGACTTATAAATTTGACGTCACCCGCGGCGGACCTCCCTCCACACAATTTAGAAAAGGACAACAAATTTTTAGAAAAGGCGAGGTGATATACCATGGCCGAGTCAATCACATGCTCTCCCCTTCAGCACTTCGCCTCGTTGATCCAACAAGTTGTTTGTTATTTAGTCAGCAAACTTTGGTTATGTTATTTTGTGTAGTGCCTGTTATTAATTATCTCTTGTACTAATGTGTAGTGATCCTTGAATTTGAAATATCACTAAAAAACCAAGTTCACAAATAAATAATGTCTTTAATACAAGATGATGTACCGGGGGCACGATTTATGTTTAAAAACATTGAAAACCATTCAGTCTTACAGTTGAAAAGATGGTTAGAATGCCGGGGTTTGAAGAAAAGTGGAAATAAACATGAATTAATTGAAAGGTATGCACTGAGTAGATCATATACTTAAATAATTATATAAAAAATCTGATGTGGCCAACACATAACCTCTCGCCAGGTATTTTACCTGGTTGTACGCATAAAACGAAAAATATTTTTAAATACAAATACATATATTCATGTCTCACTACAAAATAATTCTCACATATATTTGCAAAATCTATGGGATATTTTAAAATAAATTATGTACAATACTTACATTTTCTTTATATTCAATATCCTGAAATTTTCTTTTTCTACTTTCCTTTTCTTTTTCTTTATATTCGTCATTTTTTCGCAAATTCCTTTTATATTCTTTTTTACGTATATTCTTTTGCGTTGTTGACTTTTTTATTTTCATAATCTTCATAATAATATACAAATATTTTTGACAGAGGCATACAAATATTTTTGACAGTGACATTTATGTGTCAATTACAAACATTTGAATTTCTTGCCTTGTAGTAGTTTGATGAGATTTTTTACATCAAATTATTTTATATGCCTTTCTTTATCTCTAAATCTATAGAAGATATAATAATGAATTTATATTTATCGAATAAAGAATTTAACGTTCTTTAATATAAGTATTTACATAAATTTTCGATAAATAATATTTATACGATTTTTTTCTTGTAACTACTAGTTCCGGTTGTCCAATTGTTACCAAAACTGACTGGACTCTTCCCATTATTGTTAGATTGAGGAATCCGTAGTTAAAAATGTCTTAAGTCTCATAGTATTTGAGATATAGTGAATCCAACATCCACACACACACACACATCCACACACACACACATACGGACATCATCGTAAAAATGTTATAATCGGATACTAGGGACCTTAAAACGTGCTTATTCATTAAAATCTGGATATGCGATTTTTAGCATGAATACAATACCTCTCTTAGCGAGAGATAAAAAGTTTTCAGTCTGACATGTTTACGTTTCCTTTCAAAGCTGTTAACAGTGTTGTGATCACGTGCTGAATCACAAGATAAATGTCAAACTGTAGTGCTAAATCTTGCTCACTACATAACTAGATATTAATTACTTTGTTTACTCACTAGATGACGCCCAAAAAGTTTGAATTGTATAAGCCCCTTGTGTCAGAATATATACATGACTAACATCAACAGAAGCGACACTGTTGTATGTATTGCCGTCCGTGTGCTCATGGCTATGTGTGCGTGAACTTAGACCAGGAAGAGATAACGTAAGGATTGGTCGTACTCCGGTACGCCAGACTTTGCCAGTGACGGAGTAGACGGAGTGACAGCATTCGTGTGCAGGGCGGTTCAGCGCAAGAATATTACGACTACCAGACTACACTACTAGACATAATGCCGGGTGGTATAATATATTGGTGTGTAAAAGGCTGTCCAAATAATAATAAAGATAAAACAATTCAAAAAAGCTTTTTTGGATTACCGACTGACCCAGAAAAATATTATATGAATTTATTTTACATTTCTATCGACCGCATCAGTATATTATGGTTACACTAAAATTTATATGTAATTTTTAATGGGTTTTATTAATTTAGAACAATTATTATATTTTTATTTTTATCAAATAGATATTTTCTCTATGTTTACCTTTTAATTTAAACAGAAAATGTTTTTTAAAAGAACGCTATTTCAAAAATTTTCATAGTACTATACTAACATTGATATCAAAATAAATAATCTTTCCTCTTAGATACCTAGGCAGACATCTTACGTACGCCTATGCTAACGCGTAAAGCGAGCCTGTTGAAGGTCACCAAATTCAAATACACACGTATAGGGTACTGTCGTACCCAGTGACCTCTATATACAAAATGGACTGGCGACTTGAATAACTTGCGTGTATCCACCGAGAATACCACCCGCCTTACTGGTTGGGTATCTATCTCTCTCTAACTTTCGTGTATAGTTGGACCAAGCAGATTTGATTACATTCTATAATTTAATTAAGGAGAAAATGTTTTTAAGCATAAAACGAATGGGAGTTGAACTGAAAAACAATTTCAAACATTCTACTAAATTCTAAAAACATTATCTGAATTAAATTAATTGAAATATAATTGATATATTCTTTTATGGAATGATTTAACATAGGAAAATCACAAGGAAGAAAAGGGGGAATGACATTATTATGTAGTTTTTGGGAAATTAAAAAAAAATTCCATAATAAAAGCTAAATAGCATTGAGACTATGATCCTTATTGCAATGGAAATTTGTACATAAAATTCTACCGTATTTGATGTACACGACGCATACCTGAACTCATTTAAAATGCGACATTTCCCTTTTTTGCAGTGTGGTCTTCATATGTATTTTGATATTAAAAGTAATTGCTAAATTATATATTACAAAAAAGTATATACACAAGCCATAACTTTTTTTTATAAAAGGATAAGGACATCAAAAGAAGGATTTTTAACTATAAAAGAATAATAAGGTCGTAGTGTCTACAATTTTAATTTTATATATTATTTTTTATATAATACAATTACAACATAGTCAAAAAATTGGAAATAATTAATTACATACGAATTTAAAGATATATACAGAAAATATTTATGTTAAACAAACAAGTCGTGACATTTTTATTTATTCTAAACATTAGAAAATATAATAAATTTATTTAATTTGTTCCTTATACTAACTTAGTTGCCATGCTCGTTTAAAGAAGTCTTCATGGCAAAATTAGTAATTCGTGAATTACTTCACCTACAGCATGTATACCCGGATGAATCGGTAGAAAAAAATTCAATTTGTCACCAAAATACATTGCATTAGCCAAGCTTCTTAACAGGATGTAATTTCTTCATGTTCATCGTTAATTCGTTGAACTGGTACTAGTTGACGCATGCGTACTTCTTACTGTTAGAAAGAGATAGCTACCCCACCATGACAGTTGAGTGGATACAGCTCGTGCCGTTGTAAAGAGATGGGAGTCGCCGGTCCATTTTGTATATAGAGGTCACTGGTAGTACCAGTGCTTGTGTCTAAATCAAACATTTTTATTTTTATCCCCACTACAATTACACACATTATATTCACTAATATATTGTTTTATTACTGACAAGACACCAATATTATTAATTTGCTTTTATTAAAATAGTTTATTATTCTTTTTATTTTATGAAACAAATTCCGTTTTTTACTTATAAAATTAGTTAATATTTTGTGGTCGTACACTAATAACTTATAAGTTTTTGTTTTGCGCCCTATACAGTACGTGCACGTCACGTTGACAACTATGTCAAAATCAGCTGAGTGGGAGTAAACATATTCTATATTGAGATGTTACATGTTTTTGACTTTTTAATATTTGAAGTAATTTATTATACTATATTGAGTTCATTTTAGGTACTATATGATTTTAGTTTAATAGATTTGTTATTTAATTTATTAGTCACTCAAAAATGACTTTTATAACGAAACGTCACAATATATCACACGTCAGATACAGACTCTGCAGATCCACCTTGATGCTAAAAATTGAAATTATTACTTACTAGCAGGTGTTTACTTCGACTCAGCTAATTTTGACATGGTTATCAACGTGACGTGTACGTACTTTATATCTATACTTCATTTCACGTAAGAAAATAGTGTTGGGAAGATAGGTGCAGTTTGATCTTGTTGTTTGATTGGATAATATCGGAGTATTATATCTATCTTCCTATCACTATTTTCTTATGTGAAATAAAGTATAGCAGGATGTTACCAAGCAAAATTCCGTATTAAAATCAAATAAAATATTGAAATATTATAATGGACTCCTCTTTCGATTTCTAATACTTTTCCCACATTTATCAGAGTTTGTCACCGTTGAATATATTATTATACAACATCTAAAATGACAATCGTGTTTTTAGATAACACGCATATTTATTAAGAAACGACTCTATGGAAAATTTGCATTTGGAAAAAATTGTGATGTAAATAAAACTATTTTTAAACATTCTTGTATCCTGAAAAGATAGACATTTTTCAGATGCTTCGAGATTGAAGGTTGCAGTTATTATCAAATAGGTATGTAATATTAAATGTTTCTTCCTTATTCGTGTTTATAATTTTATATCATTCAAAATGGCGTTAATAACTTTTTAATGCAGTTTAAATTTTTTAATAAGCTTGTTAATAATAATTACAAAGCAGAAGATGTCGAAATAAAATGTACGGTTTTCAAAATAATTGGGTTTTAATAAAATAGCGCTGACTATAATAATTATCTTTCCCTTCCAGTCTATCTGTCTTTTTTCACGATCATAGCCTAAATTTTTAATATTTATTTCCTCGTAAACTGCGTAAAATTAACCGATTTTTAAAAAATACGGGTACCTATTTTATTATTTATCTAGTATAATTATGTAAAAATCAAAATTTCGTCACATACCCCATTCACTAAAAATGTTAACATTAAAACAAAGTTATGATTATGAATACAAATAATTTTTACGTCGATTAACATTTAAGTTAATGAACAAATTTTACAAAAGTAGCAAATATTCACAACAGGAGGTCGTAACCAGATTTTCTTTGGTGAATATTATTTATAATTTACAAATTTCACCTTGAAACTCATGAGCATTATTAGAAAAATGTAAATTTTGATAATTAATATTAAATTTCATAAATTTCAACACATTATTATTTTATTACGCATTTGACATTTCACCAAACAAGTGATTCATAAATATTCTTCGTAAAACAAAATAGTATATTGTGTTATTAGGAGTAAAAGTGTTAATTTGTGTGGCGAGCATGGAAGTTTGCACGACGAAGCGATGAGTTGGACAATTGCATGCGAGGCACACAAAGGCAATTTTATTCCGAATGACACATTAAATTTTTTCCAACAACCGTGCGTGAAAAGTACTTTTCACGCATCCATTACAGTGTGTAAAGTGTCACTTTTCAAGCACGGACGGTTGTAGGAAAAATTGTTGAAAAGTAAATTAGCGTTGCTAGGCAACATTAAAATTCGGTTAATTTACCTGTCAAGTATATAATTAGGTAGTAAATAATAATGAAAGTAATAAAATTTATTAAGAAATATGAATATACACTGTAACTGAAACAAATCTAACATTTTCTTGACATGTATTCTAACTTAACATAATATTTAATATTAATACTAAATGTACAATTTGTACATTATAAAAGACTAAACATCGTCTGTCTGAGATTCTTCCAAATGTTTAAGTTACATTTTGTACAGTGTTATGAGAAAGAGTACTTACAGTATTTGAAGCTGCTGGATGCCTGCACACTCAGTATTATGAGAAACATCAATACCATTTCGGTTGTAGGAAAAATGTTTATGCAACACGTGTGTTTTGTCTCGTGCTACAATTTTCGCACTAGACCAAAAAAGTACTACTTTACACACTTGTTACATAAATAACTATTTTCAAACGCACTACTACAATTTGATGTAGTTTATTTGTTTCAAATAATTTGACTGTTTAAAAATTATTTCTATTAACATACAAATATTTTTTGATAGTGTGAATATGATATATAGCAGGGGAGCTAATACCATGAATTTCAGCTACGCCGACGGCGTAGAAATAAAATAAATAAATCCATAGAAACCAATAGAATTAGCGAATATTCGCTAATTCGATATATTAGCTCCCCTGCTATACAGTGAATTTATTTTAACGTGCAACATATGGTCAATCACTTCCATGGTTACATACTACTGTCAAAAAATGACAGCAATGTAATATTTGTCCATTTTAAAATGCAACATACGAAAATTTGTAGTTATGTATTATCAACACTAATTTCCAATAAATTAGCCTACATACTATTAACAAAAAATCAAAACTTTAATGTAGCACGTTTTAATAAACTTTGGCTTACAAAAATACATAATTTTAATGTAATAAATGTTCAAAAATACTTCCATTCACACTTAGGCAATATCCTAGTAGCTCGTAGAAAGAATTGATACCATTTGTGATGTGTTCTGGACAAATATTACATTGCTGCCATTTTTTGACAGTAGTGTGTAACCATGGAAGTGATAAATCATATGTTGCATTTTAAAATAATTTCTCTGTATATCATATTCACACTATCAAAATATATTTGTATGTTAATAGAAATAATTTTTAAACAGTCAAATTATCTGAAACAAATAAACTAGGTCAAATTGTGGCATCAACTTCTGTAAGCTTAAACTTAGTGGATATAATTTCTAATTATTATATATTCTCGGTGAGATAACCTAGCTGTTATTATTAACAGATTAACTAATATTAATAAGCTGCAGAAGATATTATAAAATAAAATGAGATAAATGTTGGACCAACCTCGCCTACTATCAGTCCAATTTGGCCAACATAGGCATCGAAGATCTCAGGAAATAAGCTACCACTGCCACCATAGCAACGTTTAGTGCAGTTGTTAGCGCTATTTTGAATTATGCAAGTATTATGTTTAATTACTTCTCTCTTTAATTTTTTATTTCAGCTTTAAATTGAATTACATGATCGTATATATATTAAATGACTGTTCATTTGATTATCGGCCAGTTGTGCTAGTGTTTTCGAAGCGACGACGTCTAGTTGGTGCATTTACTTCTTTCTGAAACGGTGAGTGCTATGGTATTGTGGTTATTATGTGTGGTTACTCTCACGCTGCGGTGTTGAGAAAGAGTTGTTCTGCGGTTCAACTGTTCCCTCGCTTGCGGGCTGAGGAAGAGTCTACAGTGCGGCTGGGACTATCTCATTCTCTGCGGAGATGAGACTGAGTGCTCTCAACTGCGGTGTTGAGAAAGGGTTGTTCTGCGGTTCAACTGTTCCCTCGCTTGCGGGCTGAGGAAGAGTCTACAGTGCGGCTGGGACTATCTCATTCTCTGCGGAGATGAGACTGAGTGCTCTCCACTGCGGTGTTGAGAAAGAGCTGTTCTGCGGTTCAGCTGTTCCCTCGCTTGCGGGCTGAGGAAGAGTCTACAGTGCGGCTGGGACTGGTACCTAATCCTATCCTAATCCCAAAAGTTGGGCTCGAGCCTGGAGCATTTACGGGGATCCTAAGTACTCACTGAGAATATACTCATCTATTTTTATCTTTTGCAGACTATTGGCGCTCGTGGGGAGAAGTGTGGACCATCCGGGGATTGAGGATTGGAAGATTTATTTATTTATTTATTTATTTGAGATATTTGTAATCGTTTTCTATTATGTAATTTAGTATTCTTTTCTTTAATAAATTTTAGTATTCTTTACACAGTGGAACAAAATTTCATTTATTTCACTATTTAATCCACTGAAAACCATCACACATTAAAAATTCATATCACGAAAGTTAATTTAACACTAAAAGATACAAATATATACTATTTTAACTCCTCCAACAAAAGTTTTACACGAGAATTGCACTTACTACGAGTAGAACACATTTTCATTTGTATGTTACATATACACTGACAATATAGGAAAACACCGGTCCTCGCACCGGTCTTAATATTACCTAGAACTTGTCTGTTAGTCTATAAGTGTTTCTCTGGATGCCACGAAGTTTAAATAAAAATATGCAATAAATAAAAAGCTTTCAAATTCCAATATTCCTTGTTTAATTATATTTAGGACGTTTCGAGCTAAATCCGCTCATCATCAGCAACTACGGAATGTTGCATTATTGAGTTGGGGGCCCATGCTCCATCTGACTACGTAGAATATAATTCACATGTAATTTCACAACTTTCGCTGATGTACAACAACGTAATTCTACTTCAATACTATATGTATTTATTTATAATTCTCAACATGAATTTTTTTTAGTTGCTGATGATGAGCGGATTTATCTCGAAACGTCCTAAATATAATTAAACAAGGAATATTGGAACTTGAAGGCCTTTTATTTATTGCACATTATCAACATGGTTCCCTCATACAACATTTAAATTAAATAAAAATAATAATTAATTAGTTATTCACTTACATAATGAAGAAAAACAAAAAAAAATATTTTTATTACAAAAATAGTGTTAACTAGTGACAGTAAAAATATAAACATCAAGAATCAAGCCTTTAATTTTACGAATTTTAAAATAAATGTTTGCCTTGTTATCAATACCTATATCATGTAGTATATAGCATTTAATTTTTACCTCCCGCTACCCTTAGTTAGGGAGGTATAGGGATCGTGCTAAAAATCGCATATCGAGATTTTGGTAAATGACCACGTTTTAAGGTCCGTAGGATCCAATTTTAACATATTCACGATGATGCGTGCGTGTTTGCGTGTGCGAGTGTGCGTGTGTGTCTGTGTGTGTGTGCGTGTGTCTGTGTGTGTGTGTGCGCGCGCGCGCGTGTGTTTGTGTGTGTGTGTGTGTGTGTGTGTGTGTGTGTGTGTGTGTGTGTGTTTGGATCCTCCACTCTAAAATACTATCATTCAGAAAATTTTGAAACCTTGCATTTCTACCTTATTCTAATGTGGGAACAGATCATTAAATTTTGGTGTATATCAGATAACCGGAAAAGGCACTTTACTTGAAGCTCAAAATAGATTTCCTTCGAAAAATACCTTCAAATGTTATTTTTTCAAGATTTGTGTTATAAAAATTAAAGATTATTAAATTTTTTACAGGTTTGCATAAATACTTTTTCTATATATTTTATGGATAAATTTATAAAATTATTTATAATTTTAATCCCGGAGCCTACGCTTTAAACAAGCAAAACTCCTTGCTAACAGAGTTCACATCTCAAATGTATGTAACTGACAGATAAATGTCACTGTCAAAGAATTAATCATTTCAAATTAGTAACGTTTTGATAAGAAAATAGTAAATAGAACCATAGTTATATGGTATTTAAAGTATTTAAAGACCGCGTATGTAATAATTATAAATGATTAACAATAAATAAAATTAAATCACGATAAAAGAAAAAAAATATATTATTTAAGGTAGTTCTATCATGACAGTCTCATACAAAAGTTTTGTTAAGTAAAAGAATTCATAAAAGTAGATATTCTAAATTTTTAATAGTTTGGGTAATTAAAAAAAAAATTAAATTGTTGTAAATATCTTTTACCGGTTTCAGGATATTATTCCATTGTTTACAAGTACAAAAGTAGGCTGGTAACTAAGTAATAACTGTATCTGTATGGTAATATTTTTACCATACTGACTTGTCAACAACGGTCAACAAAATGAAAATAAAATAAAATGAAATAATGCTCTTCATTAATACATACAGATAACGTTAGCCTATCGTTCTAAATACGGTCTACTTTATTCTAAAGTAACAAACATGTGGAACAAAGCACATAACTTGAATATTTGTCTTATTGACATATGTCAAAATAATTGTTCTGTTAACCATAGCAATCTGAAAGTAGCATTAATGAGAGAATTTCAAAAAATGGTATTTATCAATAATGTCTTAATTTTCTGAAACCGATAAACTATTGAACAAACCACGGATGTTATTAATCATAACAAGCCTTAGACGTCTTAAAATCCTCGCTCTACGAGCTCGGATTTCAAACCGACATCTTCGGCAGTTATGATATACATAACATTCCTAAGTATGTTAATAGCTAATAAACATTAAAAAAGAAATAAGTATATTTAAGAATTATGTATAACTGTTTTATCACATATTTTAGTCATAACTCTTATCGCAAAATATGCTTGAAAATAAAAAAGGAATATAAAATTATATCAATGAATTTATTCAACTTTGCCCTTGTAAATTAATACAGAGCCAGATCAAATAAGAAATAATAAACGTCTTCCTAAAATAAATCGCAGAATTGATCTTGACACAAATAGACAGTTTGCATCTGCTGCGAGTAAAAGTCACTAGCTAAAACGTGTTTTCGGATAACACAATGTCGATTAGTGACAATTATCACGTAAGTTTATATGTTATCTATTAAAGATTGATCAATTTACAACGAAATTAAGTTGCATTGACTACTTTCTGTCGGTTTAAAGATTTCTAATTTTGCATGAAGTAATTTTATAGGTACATGACATTTGAAATGTGTTGTGATATAAATGTTAAATCTGATATTAATTATTGATGTCAAAATTTTAAACAAATATACCAAAATACTACAATGTAAGATGTATAACAAATTTTATTTTCATAGACAGGCCCAAACAAAATCAAAATTTAAATTCATGTATCTGTCAATAAATTTATTGTAAACTGTGATAAATGTGTTTTTAATATACCATAATCGATTTCACAAAGACGTACAAACGAAACACTACAAGTTAACATATATTTAATTATTTATTTTATGCTAAACATAATATTACACAAAATTCGTGATCAAATTTTGCAAAAGTGTTACGCACTTTTCTTATAATTTATTGTATTTCTCAATATTACAAATATTCATCGTTCAAGATACTTTACATAAAATTAAATTCAAAACAATTGTTACTATGCGTATTTTTAAAAATGAAATAAATAAATACCACATGTAGGTACAGTGATTTTATTATAAAGTGAAATAAACAATTTTATGAAGACAAATTGAAAAATTAATCGAGGCCACACGAGAATACAGGCCTGATGCTGTGGATTTATACAGCGTAAGCCGTAACGTAACGTACCGTGCCGTGGCGTATTGTAACGTATCGTGACGCGTGATTTTTCTAGACTATTTTATACAGAACTTTTACGGTACATTTTCGTAAAAGTATACTAATGCTCTGTCGATACAAGTGCAGTGTACATCAGATTTGTATTTATCAGGTTCGTTAGTTTATTCGCAATGCACTATATTTCATATATATTTCCATTAAATATATTAATCTAAACTCTGAACATGACGCATGTCACTTATGTCAGTCAAAGTCACACAAGACAGACTATTCGTAATGTAGTATTTTTATATTTATATCCATTTAATTTATTAATTCCAACTTTGACATAATTAGCCACACAAAAACAGACTATAGCGCAGGGTAGTAATAATTTTCGTAATATCGCAACGTACCGTAACGTGCAGTAACGTAGAAAGATAAAAGTTGGCAATCTTTGGGTTTTTGACACGTTACGGCACGGTGCGTCACGTTACGGCTTACGTCTGTATAAATTACCACATATGTATGCATTGATTTATTCTTTACGTTACGTTATGGCACGGTGCGTCACGTTACGGCTTACGCTGTATAAATCCAGCATGAATGCTTATCCAGTCTATATAGCTATAGCAGTCAGTTTGAGTTGACGCACGGCACAGCGCAGCACAGAACGTCAAATTTCAATTGTTTTTAGATGAAAGAAATTGCAAAAATGGTTTAAAAATGCTGTGTGCCAATGTGCAGGAGCAATTACAGTAACACGGATAAATTGATATACCTGATATTAGTGAAATTAGAAGCTAAACAAGTTGTCTTAATATATGGTGAATGTATATCATGCAGAACATCAAATTTAGTTGTTATGAAAAAAAAATTAGGGATATTCAGCAACATTTGGTTAACTAATTATAAAAAAGATGTAAAGAAATTTGTAATAAAAAGCAGTTTAGCAAAAAAGAAAAATAGCGAGCACCTAAATGTATTTTATTCCAAAGTAATGGTTATTTTAAATATATAATATGCGTACCTATGTATGTCATTCATTTTTAGTTTAATTATTATTATTTTTATTATTTCTTGTATTATTTAAACAGCAATAAATAATTTAAAGTAAAACATTAGTATGTTGAATACAAAATAATAATAAAGAATTTGAATTCGTAAAACTAAACTTTGGTTCATAAAAGCATATTTTTTTTGTCTGTAATCAAATAAATTAATTAAAAAATAAGTTTTTTTATTAAAATGCACTAAAAAGGAAATACATAGTTATTTAAATATCAAGTACCTTAATAAGGGTGATTAATAATCGAGACGTTTAAATGTTGATTTGCCGATTAACATACGCATTAGTTACAATATTTTTCGTTGATCGTAGCTTTTTTAATTTGAAGAAAATCTAAATTTATTTCATGACAAATATTTTAAGGTAACATTTGACACTTAGGCCCGGTATTACAGTTCCGGCTTAAATTTTGGTTTAGGTAAACTTGAGCTTCGGCTTAAGCCACTTGTCTGTATAGTACAAAGCTTAGCTAAACTTGACAGCAACGCGATTTTTTGTTTTGTTGATTATGTGTTGGTTATCCTGTTTGTAAAAAAGAATAAATATATATATTTGGCATGACTGATTTCATAGGTTACTTTATTGAAATATTATTCATTTATGTTATTGTTTCGTGTTGAAAACGTTGTAGTGATCTATGAAACAATGTCTTGACGTATAAAAATTATGTCAAATTAAATAATACTGTGTTATTAGGTGCGTTCAATGAAGTAAGCAAATCTAGCAATTGCTAGGTAAGCAAACGAGACTTGTTGCTTAGTGCGCTGAACGATTTGCTAGCTATATGACGAACTGTCATCCACAACTGTCATCAAGAAACGTATATAGATGTCAAATATAACATTGTGTAATTGTGTACCTGTTGTATTTCTTTTCTTGGTCTGCGATCATATGGAAAATGAATTTCTATATTTATTTTCAGATAGTGGGATTAATTTGGAAGAAGCTATATTGACTATAACAAAATATTTCAAATTTAATAATGTTATAAACATCCATCACAAAACTCTCAAAGCCTTTTTACATGTGGTTGATAGACTCACACCATATAAAGAAATAGAAACAGTTCAAGTTAACTTCATGTATGTAAAATTTGTATTTCCCGCCATTATATTTGACACTTAGCAAGACAAGCGAGAAAATTGTAGCTTGGATTGCTTGCGAGCAAATCAAGCAAATGCTAGGCTAGCAAAGTCGTTCAACAAACTTTACTTCCGGTTGCTTGTTTTGCTTGGCTTATTGAACGTACCTATTGTGTCCACAGTATCAATTTATTCAGATTGTATTTTACAATGGGTACAGTCTACTCTAATGCTCCAATAACATCTGGGAAGCGCGCTTTAGAATAAAATTCTTGTTTTATAGTATGAAGGGCATTAGCAGATACTGGAAACTTTATAAACTATTATTCACGAAAGATGACTCTTCAAGGTCATTTGTGAACCGTCTGATATAATATTACTTGCAGTTAACTTCATTGCATTTCGTATGAATAGGCGTGCTACGTGAAATATTTATGGACACATTTTAACTGAAAAAATAAGAGTAATTCATTTGAAAATTTTGTTTCTTTCTAAACAATGCCTTTCTGAAAGACTTATGTTCTTCACTTATGTTTTTGCAAAATTCAAAAACATAGACTTACCTATAAACCAAGGAATAATAATTTGATTTAAACGGCAACGCCACTGGGTAAATATTAACACAGAGGGCAGTGTAGTAGACAATTAACTATCTGTAAATCTACTACATATGTCATTATTTTTTATAGTGTGTTAGAAAGTAATGACACTATTTACGTATATCTGTCACACCACATAAATTAAATAGACATGGGTTAAATAATCTTTCTTATTCTAATGCAAAATGTTGTTAAGCTACTGCTTTAAAGTGATGTGTATTCTTTCTTCGAACAAACGACCTTGAATAGTCATCTTTCGTGAATAATAGTATAAACATATTTTGTGTAACAAAATTTTCGTCTACGATAACTCTAATACTACAATTCCAAAAATTATAATTCTTTCGTATTCCTTTTCGTTGCATCCATATGAAGAGCTGACTAGATTTTGGTTATAATTGGTCAACCGGAAGTACCCTTATTTGAAGATTTTAACTGTTTTTCTTGAAAAAATGATGTTAAATATAATCTTTTCACATTTAATGTTGTTATAAATATTAAAATATATTGTATTCTCTATACGATTTGACTGCATTTTATACTTCATATTAAATGGATATAGAGTTATAAAATTATAAAGAAATTTAATTTCATAAATTAGCTAGCTATGCTAGAAACAGCTACTATATTACGAAAATTCTGATTGAAAGATGTCGGTGTCAATTGACATATTCGTGTGCGTAGTATATTTGTGTTATAATTTTACTCGAAACTTTCTGTATGGAATTTGTATAAAATACATACAACCATCGAAAGGTAATGTACATACAAGAAATTTTGAATCTTTTTGCAAGGAACTTTCTGTATGGATTTTATAGAAAATACATAGGCATTTACGAAAATTCTACTCGTAGATACCGCATCTACTGACTGTGTTCGAAAACACGAGTGGTAAAATGTTACCGTGTTCGAAAATTTTACAATATCTACCAGATCCATCTACCGGATTCATGAAGAATCTAATCTCCAAAAAAGCAAAGCGAAGCGCGCGCGTTAGAAGTTTGTTAACTATATCAAATTTCTAACCTGTTTCAAATTTTCAATTTTTTTTATAGGTTATGGATCTACCCTGTTTACCACTTGCGTTCTTAAAATATCGATTCCGGTAACTATCACCTGATAAACAGCTGGTTACGGGTAACAGTTCAGTAGAATTTTCGTAAATGCCTCATATAACTAACTGGCCACATTAGATTTTTTTATTTAATTTTTTGAAGAGACGATAAAAACTTGCTACCCATATTTTTTCTTTTGACAAAATTTTCATTAATTGACCAGATTAAGAAATTTTATTATTTAAATTACCGCCATGTATGACGTACAATTACGCCAAACCAATGAATGGCCGTAGAGTCACAGCATCGGTACGCCCCATAGCAACGGCATGTGCGGGTAATTTAAACAAGACAGATCATCTGTTTGATGTTTAAAGGTTAGTATTTTAGATTGTTAAAATCCTGCTTAAAAATCGAAATACGTAATAAAAGTGGTAGAAACCACGCAAATTGCAAATAATAAACAAGGGACAGGGAGAGAAAAATGAACTAATGTCAAAATCAAATTAAAACTCGCACCCCCACGCCGTCTACAGGTTACATTCTTAAATATGCTTCCCTGGCTACGGTTCAAAATAATGACGTCAGAGAAAATGTTCTTTCTTAATTTACTAAAAACATATAATTTTTTTAAATAAAATTTACATTTTTTACATTCGTTATCAACATATCATTATGTATATAGTGATGGATATCGGATTTTCAGTACCACGCAATTAGCCCATTGGTGAATTATAAGGACGTGATCTAAATTATAGAATAGACAATAGAGACTATTACCTGTTACACTGGAAATTTACAGGTAACTGTCCAAAACAGTCGTAAATAAATAAAAACAGCTCATAATAAATTCGAAAATTAGAATTAGTCATCCAGATCAAAAATTGCTCACGCTAGGTGTAGGTGGTGTAGGTACAGGAATCAAATGTTGATATTGTTAAAGTTTCATTATTTTTCAGACAGACTTCGTACATACTAGTATTTATACTTATTTTAGTATCTTCTTCACAATGAAATAACAAATGACATCTTGCAAACAATCCCTGACAACGATCTTCCACATCTTCGCGATATCTTCAAATCTCGATGGCCTTACGCAATCCAAGCCTACTATTTAGTCAACCAACTTATCGAATGGAAGCGTCTCGATCCAAATCTGGGTGTGAGATTTACTTCTCCTTATGGAAAATGGCAAGATGGCACTTTTGTCGCTATTATGACGGTAAGCAGACTATGTTTGACGGTATAGTGAAAATAGTTTAAATCACAAGAAACGGTTTTAGGACTTCAACTACCAAGTGTATTTTTTCACACTGCAAAAAAGTTGTGAGAGGTTATGCGAAGCGTTAAGGGAAACAAAACTTATTGAATGGAAGAAAGGGCCATATATTTGTGCTATACATGAAGATCAGGATGAAAAAGTTATGGACATTTTAAGAAAAATTAACGGGGAGATGGAGTTTGATATAGAAAGTACTTGTTGGTGGTTGCCTAAAGAAATAGCAAGAAATTTTCAAATAAAGTAAGTAATATACACTGATTTTTCTCACTTGACCCTCATAGTTTGATGTTCGTGTGAATCAAATGGTAGTGATTAGTGATGGGCAATGGATAAATACCCGTGGCCGCGTGCCTGAGTGTCAGGTCGCGAATCTGGGGAACCGGGTTCGATCCCGACCGACGCCAAATATTTCCAATTTTAAAAATGGCACAAAATTGACCCCTGTGGTGCACTCTCCACGCCAGCAGTGAGTGCCCGTGAGGTGACGCCTGGTAAGCGCCCGCACGGTGCAAATATTTCATCATTACCGCATCTGTGTACAAAGCAGATTGGCACACCCAGCAATGGGTAATAAGCCGTGATGATATATTTATATATTAGGTAAATAAAGAATGAACATTTATCTGGGTATTTACCCGGCGTACCGGTAAATACCCAAAAAATGGATATATTCGGATATTAATATATTTTTAAGTTTTTGTTCTAATAATTTATTGAATTTAATGTATTTTATTGTTTATTTTTTACAATAATTTTGAAAATCACTTGTAGTAGAATGTTATACAATATTTGTAGATTTATTAGTGAACAAGAATTGCCGAGAATGCGTTGTAGTGGGCGCGGGCCGTGATTTTGTCGGGTCACGATGGGTCACGACGTGACCCGCGTGATCGTGAATATAATTTAAATTTTGCTTCGTGATTGGACGTGAGCGTGAGGCACTAAAAAATTATCGTCCGTGATCGGGCGTGATTGAAATTTAATCGGGCGTGAGTACAAGTTTTCTTCTATTTTTCATTTAAAAAATTGTCAATTTCCATCTTTTACTTTACATTCTTGTTATTATTATTATTATGTCCAAATATGTCATCAACAGTATTATATAAAAATTATATAAAAATAGTGTTATTGTTGAACCCAAAATTGTATACACAGTTGCTCCGATTTCACTAAAGATATTCAAATCTTTAAGCCCGTTTGACACGCTCATAATTTTGTTAACAAAATTGTTACCAAATTTATAATAATATTTGTGATGGAATAGAACAAGCTATTTGTCCATAAACATTCGTTTCCAATGAAACCAAACTGTCATCTGTTACTTAACTTATTACCCGTTTTGTTAACAAATTTGATAACAATTTATGACTGTGTTAAACAGGCTTAAATGTACATAAAAACAATTACGTGACACGAACGTGACCCGCCAGGCGTGAGTGCCAAAATAAAATCGTGAGCGTGAGTGATCATGAATCAAACATAAAAAGTCGTGCGTGATTGGTCGTGATTACATTTTTAGTTCCGTGAGCGTGCGTGATCGTGAATAAAAAGTTATTTACGCGCCCACATTGCGTTGTATTGTAATGTAATAATGCTTGCAAGTTTTAACAAGCTTCTGTTCGGAAATAGTTAATGGTTGCAATACAATGCTTATATCAGTTGGTGAAAAACATTTGACTTCATGAAACAAGTTATTGTATTTCACAACGGGCATAAGTAGATTTATACTTATGTTTGAATTCCATTTTCTCCAAAAAAAATATTAGTGACACAATTAATGTATCACCCTAACATTAAATTTTTAGAAAACCATATATTTTGATATTTTAATTTATTATTTTAATTAATTTATTCAGAAATTATGGTTCAACACGTTGTAACTACCAACAAAATAAATACCCGGGTATTTACCTTAGGTATTTACCCCAAATATTAAATACCCGGGTATTTTATATCGCTGGTGCTGGTAGTGATGGAAACGTGATTAGCAGCAGATCTCAAACAGTTTTCAGTACAAGGCAATTACGTCATATAATACGACATAGACTAGCCATGGTTACACTTATAAAATACGAATGTATTGACCCTGTTATTTCCCAAAATAATATAACTATTATTAAAATTATATATTTTACCTTAACTATGTAGTACCGAGTTGCATACGTATTTATACATCTTGAGTTATTTATCATAATCACAAATCACATATTTTTTCATCCTTTTATTTAAGTTGCGTTATCTGTCTGTCCTAACTTTTACTAACCATTTTAACCGACTTTTTAACGGTCTACAATGCTGAAATTTGATACGTAGTTGTGATAAAATTTTCTTCATTTTTAAATATTTACACCAAGTAGAAGGTTGCAACTTGTTCTTTGATGTTTCAATTTCAGACCACGTTCATAATTATTCATATTCGGCGTGTAATTTGTCGTTTGAAATTAATACGTTCGTAATCTAAAATTCTTCAAAATTTAACCCAAATTTGTAAATTTTATACTGTATTATTTCATACTTAACTAAAATACTACTTCATTTTACGATTATTCCTAAGATTATATTTACCTAAGAAGGAAAATCATTATAATAAAGGGTAAATTTCTCCAATAAATTATAAAAATAACACTGACAATGAAATTCACACCTCTCGAATTTCGCGACACAACGTAAACAGAGGGAGGCATAAGTGTAACTTCACTAATTTCGCCTGAATTTGGGTTACGAATGAGCATGCAAAAATATTAAGTACCACCGCTGTCGAATGTCATATTCAAATTTCATATAACTATCATTCTCTAAATGCGTTAGTAAGACAAGATGAAGCCATTAGACATACGTATAGAAGACAGAATGTAGGAAACCATAAGACGTTTTTATTTATTTAATGTGGGTTTAAAAATGTATACCAAGGATTCATTTTTTCACTGCAATAACATTAAAACACTAAACACTTAACAAATACAAGTCACTTCACTGAAGTTGAGACAGGCTATATGTATGTGCAGTGTGCAGTGCAGGCAATTCGTGAATCTGTCAGTTTATTTCATCGTTCGTCCGTCACTTTTAGAGTATCTCAATTGCAAATTCAGTAAAGTTCATTCTTAATTAAATATTGAAAAAATGTGGTAATAATTTGAACTTTAATTGCCCATAATATTATTTAATCATTTTTATTCCCGGTTTTACAAAATACAGAATAAATTTATGTACTTCCATAGTAAATGTAATTGCATTATTAAATTCGAATCATTATTAATCATTTTACACCATGTACTTGTATACAGGGTGTTGACGGTCAGGTACGAACATAGGGATTTTAGTTTTTCGTAATAGGGAATTCCACCATTTTTTTATAATTTCCTCTGAACGTATAATTAAAACTAAGACTGTCGGTGAAAATCCGGTGAGAAAATTCCTATTAATAAGCGAGTTAAAGTCCTCCGAAATTTGAAAATATAGATGTGACGTCACGTATATAAGTTTTTATATCAAACTATTTTTTTCGTGGACCTAAATGTTTTTGAAATATATGCTATTTCTAAATTATATTTATAAAAAATAAATGAATATTATTATACTGTACAAGTCGACATGATTTATAATTGGAAATGTATTTAAATTATTAAGTTTAATGCAAAATATTTATATTCAAATAAAAACTGTTTGAGAATTGCACTACTGGACTGATAGCCACGCCTCCGTTATTTGAATTTCTCTATTTCCTCAGAATTAAAAGTTGCATATAAAACTATTTTTAGATTTTTGATTAAAAAATTCTATGCTGTTTTTAATAAATAAGCACGTTTTAGAGTCCCTAGAATACGATTTTACTATTTTTGCGATGATGTCTTTGTGTATGTGTAAATGTGTGTGTGTGTGTGTGTGTGTGTGTGTGTGTGTGTGTGTGTGCGTGTGCGTGTGTGCGCGTGTGCGCGTGTGCGTGTGTGTGTGTGTGTGTGTGTGTGTAACTACAACACTAGAATTCTGAAAATTATAATTCTTTCGTATTTCTCTTCGTTACGTCCATATGAAGAGCTGATTAGATTTTGGGTATAATTGGTCAACCGGAAGTACTCTCATTTGAAGATTTTAACAGTTTTTCTTGAAAAAACGCTGTTAAATATTATTTTTTCACTTTTAATGTTATTATAAATATTAAAGAATAGTTTATTCTCTATACGATTTGATTACACTTTATATTCAATGGATATAGAGTTAAAAAATTATAAATAAATTAAATTTCATAAAGCAGCCAGCTATGCAATAACACTGGAAACAGCAAATATAATTTTTAAAATTCTGATACATAGATGTCAATGTCAAGTGCGATTGACATAGTATGTTTGTTATAATTTTACTACAAATATAGAATCAATTCTTAGAAACTTTCTGTATGGAATTTGTACAAAATACATAGAACTGAGGAAAGGTAATGTAATGGAAATATAGAATGACCGTCAACACCCTGCCTGTATGTCAAAAGTTAGACTGTCATTTGAAGGAATAAATGTTATTTACTGGTTTCAGGATATTAAGCCTTTGTTTACATAACAAAAGTAGGCTAGTAATTAAGTAATAACTTGACTGTATCTGTACGGTAATATTACCATACTGTCATGTCAAAACAAAATAAGAGTTTGCCATTCTGAATGAACAAAGAACGAAAACAATACTAAATGAAGTAAAAGAGAATGAATCATTACACAATTTAATTAAACAAAATAAATTTTAATATTTATTTGTATTCGTGTTCGTGGCCCAAAAATGTCAGTTCTAAGAACCGTACAATTATTTTTGTGAATTTTGGAAGAAATCTTTTTACATTACAATCAATACATCTAATTGTATATACTCTTAATTTTTTTTGAAATTTTTTGAAACAGCCTGTGTAGACTTAAAACTTTTAAAAAAACTGTGGGCCGAATGATTGGTGATAATACCGAAACCCTTTACTTTTCGCACAATGAAAAGCAATTTCATAAATATAGTGCGTACAATAAAATCTACCTTGCAAGACAAGAAAATGTGCAGGACTTAAGGATCCAATGCCTAATAGAACTAAAGCTGGTATTACTAATAAAGAAGGTGTAACCCAATATTAAATGGCGAAATACTTGAATATAAATTCAGTTTTTGTACTTTAAACTAGTCAAAAGAAATTTGTAGAAATTTCTCACCATTTGCATAGGTTTTATAATTTGTTTGTTGAAAATGTTAACCGGCCCTATCTAATACATATGAGTTTGGGTTCATTCCGAAAGTAGCATTAATAAAAAAAAAATCTGGTGTGGCCAACACAATACCTCCCGCCCGAGTCACAAAAAAGATTAAGCTAATTCTTATTTTTGGATTAGCGAATTTTAATCTAATTTTGGCAGTTTATTTCTTAAAATTTAGTCTAATCTAATCCAAGTAACTACCTTTTTTGATAATAAAATGAAGATTAAATTTTAAATACCGAGATAAAATAGAATTCACTAATCCAAAAATGAGAATTAGCTTGAACTTTTTTGCGAATCGTTAATTTTTATTAATCTAAATACATACCTACATATTTACATATGCTGTTTTGATTTCCTTTCCTATTGTTCTATTTTCTTTTTTCTTTTTAAAACGTTACTATTATTAATTTGAAATGATTAGTTCTTTGACAGTGACATTTATCTGTCAGTTACATACATTTGAATAATCTTTAATTTTTATATTAATGTCGAAAAAATAACATTTAAAGGTATTTTTCGAAGAAAAACTATTTTGAGCTTCTAGTAAAGTGCCATTTCCGGTTATCAGATTTACACCAAAATCTAGGCTCTTTCCATTACAGAAAAAGTTCGAAATACAAGGCTTCAATATTCTGAATGATAGTATTTGAGATAGAGTGGAGGATCCACACATACATACATACACACAGACATCATTGTTAAAATGTTAAAATTGGATTCTAGTAACCTTAATTTTTTTTACCAAAATCTCGATATGCGATTTTTAGCACGATCCATATACCTCCCTTACCAAGAATAGCGGGAGGTAGAAATGCAAATTATTTAATAAAATAAACAGGGTTGTTATAAAACCCGGGTTTTTTAGAAAATGCCCAGCCCACCGGGTTTTTTTTGAAAAAAACCAGCCCAGATCTGGGTTTTTTCAAATAAAGTTAAATTTATATATTTTCATCCCAATTTATTATATATAGACGTCGAAAAAGAAACTAAACCGTGTTTCAAAATATCGTACAAAAAAATTACAAATTTTTGTGATTAACAATTTGAAAAGTACATGTTTTCCTTAAATTTTATTATTATATATCACTTTTTGTCAGTGTTTTAATTTTAAATAGTTTTAAAATTACTACTGATTCACAAATTAGATTCTTTCATACTCATACCGCATCACATCACCCTGTCGATACCTTTGATGTCACAGGCAGTATAATACTAGTGAGTGAGCTTGTATCAACTGGTTTAATAAAGTCTGCATTGTGCATTCGCTGTTTGTATTGGAATAAGCAGTATTATAACTTATAACTTAGTTCTTGGTGAGTATTAGTTGTTAGTACAACTGGTTTTGTTTAAATATATGCGTATATAAAATGCCAAAAACCGATAATTCCGGAAGAAAACTGTGACTAGACTGGTCAAATACAATAAAATCAAGTGATGGAAAAATAAAGTGTAAATATTGCAGTTCTATTCTTAGTCCTAAAATTGAAAGGATTAAAAAACATTTGGAAACTTGCATGAAATATAAAAATTACAAGCAAACCCAAAATAAAGAAAAAACTAGTGCCAGTTCTTCATTTTCGTCAACAGTATAGTGAGTGATTCCGACTGTGAATCTGAATCTGAGAAAAGTGACTCTTGTGATGTTAAAAAACGGCAACGAAGTCTGACCACCTTCGTAACTACAACATCAAAAGATGAAAAATCTAAAATTGACAATAAAATCGCTATATTCTTTTATGCAAACAACATCGCTTTTAATGTTGCACAGAATGAAAGTTTTAAGAATATGATTAAATGTTTACGACCTGGCTATATTCCTCCTGATCGCTACAAATTAGGAGGTGAATTATTAGAAGAGGCGGAAAAAAAAGTTGATGAAGATTTATGCAGTGAATTGAAATATGAAAACTGTTCTTTAACATTGTTGTTAGATGGATGGTCTAACATAAAAAACGATGCGAACATTGCTACTAGTATCCATACAGGTAAAAAATCGTTTTTATTACATGCAATAGAAAGCGAACCGGTGAAAAAAACTGCAGAATATTGTGCAAATATTGCGCATGACGCCATAAATATTTGTAAAGAAAAATTTAATAAAGATATTTTTGCTGTTTGTACTGACAATGAGAACAAAATGAAAAGTATGAGGGAGATATTAAAAGAAAAACACAAAGATTTAATAACTTATGGGTGCATGCTCTGCACACTATATAAATTTAGTGGAAAAAGAAATTTTTCCTAAAGATCTAACCAAATATATTATAGAAGTTCAAAAAATTTTCCGCAATCATCATATGCCTCACGGATGGTTAAAAGAAAAGAAAGGATTAATGCCACAACTTCCTTCCGAAGTACGATGGAATTCTTTTGAAGAATGTTTATCTACATTTATTAATAATTATCACAAATATATCAATATAGCCACAGAACATGAGGATGATATACCTTTAAATATTTTGAATATATTAAGAAATGTTGCAATATATCAGAAAGCAAATTATCTAAAAAATCATCTGCAAATAGTTTCAAATGTACTGAATAAACTGCAATCAGATTCGACAAGCATTTCAGATGCTGTTGAAATTTGATTGGATTTAATTGAAAATCCAAGTTTGGTACAATATAAGGATATATTTCTTAGGCGTTTTAGTGATGCAATTAGTCCTGCACATTTAGTGGCAAATATTACAGACCCAAAATATTTGGAAAAAAATTGTCTTCGGAATTGGACGACGAAGCAGAATCTTTTTTGATATATTACAATCAAGATTTTTTAGCTCCATTTATGACATTTAAAATTAAAGACAATAATATTTATCCCAAATCACTATTTTTGGACTCCGTAATAAATGAATTATCAACCACTCAGTGGTGGCAAGTAATGAAAGTTAAAATAAAAAAACAGTCATCATTTAAGTATATTGAAGATTTCTGCGATTTTGTTACTAAGTTACACAACTGTCCTGCAAGTTCTGCGGGAATTGAAAGAATATTTAGTTCTTACGGACATATCTGGTCCAAAACAAGGAACAAACTTGGTGTGGAAAAGGCCACTAAGTTGGTCAAAGTATACAAGTACTATAGATCATATGATTGCAGTAAATAACTTACAGGTAAAATTATAGTTTACTGAAATTATTTGTAATTCTAAGCATTTTTGTTTTTACAGATTCTTATTTACAATCAGTGAATAATTATATGACAAAAACCTATTATTTGTTAGAATTTCTGTAATTTTTTTGTTCTTGTATTTGTGTAATGAAAAGAAAAATATACTTTTTTTAAACAAATATGATCCATCAATAATTATTTATATGTATATCTACATTTTCTGCATTAAGTGGGGTTTTTCAGGGTTTTATCAGGGTTTTTTCAGGTGGGTTTTTTTTTTAAAAAACCCACTGGGTTTTTTCGGGCTGGGCAAAATCACAACAACCCTGAAAATAAATAAACTTATAAAAAAAACAATTGTTTCCATGGCTTATGCCCAGAAATTTGGTTTTATTCAGTTAGTCAATACATTTTACTCTGTAATTAAAAAAATATTCAACAGGAATTACCATTAAATTGTTTAGCTAACTTAATAAAACCATTTTTAAATTTTAAGTGTTAGTGGTACAACAGATCATTACTTGGCTAAATTAACTAAAAACAGAATACGAAACACGTGTATTTGAAAAAATTAGACATAAACAACTTTATCTTATTGAAAAGAGACTGCATATTTTGTCCCATATTCTGGGAACCGCTGATACAATTTTTTTTTTTTTTTTGCTCATATAACCAATGGCACAATTTTTCTCATAACAACCTCATACCTCATAAAATTAAAAAAGTTACTAATAGTGAGCCAACTTATAAACACCGTTTATATTTTTCAAAACAATTAATAATATTAATTAATATTAATAAGTTGTATTTATTTATAATTCTCATTTCAGGACCCCAGAGAATGGTTCAATTCAACCTTTACGTCCAGAACACTCAATCCCTATGAATTCAATATGGCCGCATAAATTTTACAATTCCGATATTTATCTCGCAAATATGATATCCAAAAACGGTGGTTATGGCATATTTATAGACTACTTGAAACCTTTACTAGTAAGCTGGGTAACTAAAAACGATTTTGGAGCAGTCGCCATCTTACAAACTTTAGAGGAATATAAACGCAAAGGATATGCATCTCTGCTGATCAAAATACTAGCTAAAAAGGAAACAGAAAAAAATCTAGACTCTATTACGTACATCGTAAGGAAGAATATTGTATCACAGACATTATTCAAAGGATTAGGTTTTGTGAAAAATAATAACGTGAGATGGGTGCAATTTAAACCTCTAGAAAATAGACTAATTAAATCTAAGTTATAATTATTAAACATAAGGTCATCTACGAATTGTATGGATTAAGATTTTAGCTCCGCCCATTCTTTCCATTTCAATAGTATTGTTATCGTTTAAACTATTATTCACGAAAGATGACTATTCAAGGTCATTTGTTCGAAGAAAGAATACACATCACTTTACAGCAGTAGCTTGGCAACATTTTGTATTAGAAAGAGAAAGAGTATTTGACCTATGTCTATTTAATTTATGTGGTAGGACAGATATACGTAAATAGTGGCATTACTTTCTAACACATTATAAATAATAAGGACGTATGTCTTAAAATTACAGATACCTAATTATCTACTATACTGCCCTCTGTGCTAATATTTACCCAGTGGCGTTGCCGTTTAAATCAAATTATTATTACTTTGTTTATAGTTAACACTATGTTTTTGAATTTTGCAAAAACATAAGTGAAGAACATAAATCTTTCAGAAAAGCATTATTTAGAACGAAACATAATTTTTAAATAAATTATTCTTATTTTTCAGTTAAAGTGTGTCCATAAATATTTCATGTTGCACGCCTATGCTTACGAAATGCAATGAAGTTATCTGCATATAATATTATATTAGACGGCTCACAAATGACCTTGAATAGTCATCTTTTGTGAATAATAGTTTACATAGTTTTTATAAGGGTACATAAGATACTACTGTTATTTTATTATTATAAGTATTTTATGTTACAGTAAAAGCATTAAAAATTCAAAACTAAGTCAACTGGTATGTATACGAGGTTTGTCCCAAAAGTATCCGACCTTCCTTCATATTTTCCCGCTGCTGTTATTCTGCGTCATCGGCGGGTTGGTGGCATCCTTCAAAGTAGTCCCCATTTGATTGAAGAATCGCTTCCAACGGCCTTTCCACTTTTAGAAGCAGTCCTAAAACTCGTTTTTACCTCCCGCTACCCTTGGTAAGGAAGGTATAGGGATCGTGCTAAAAATCGCATAGCGAGATTTTGGTAAATGACTACGTTTTAAGGTCCCTGGAATCCAATTTTAACATTTTCACGATGATGTCTGTGTATATGTGTGTGTGGATCCTCCACTCTAACTCAAATACTATCATTCAGAAAATTTTGAAACCTTGTATTTCGAACATTTTCTGTAATGGAAAGAGCCCATTAGATTTTGGTAAAAATCGGATAACCAGAAATGGCATTTTACTAGAAGCTTAAAATAGCTTTTCTTCGAAAAATACCTTTAGATGTTATTTTTTTGAGATTAATGTTATTATAAAAATTAAAGATTATTAAATTTTCTATAGATTTGTATGAATACGTTTTCTATATATTTTATGGATAAATTTATAAAGTTATCTATAATTTAAATCCCAGAGTCTACGCTTTAAACAAACAAAACGCAGATATTCAAATGTATGTAACTGACGGGTAAATGTCACTATCAAAGAACTAATCATTTCAAAATAATATTAGTAACGTTTTAAAAAGAAAAAAGTAAATAGATTAATAGAAAAGGAATTCAATACAGTTTCTAGCATAAGTAAATATGTAGGTATGTATTTAGATTAATAAAAATGAACGATTTACAAAAATGTTTAAGCTATTCCTCATTTTTGGATTAGTGAATTCTATTCTATCCTGATATTTAAAATTTAATATTCATTCTATTATAGTTCCGGTGGCTCAATGGTTAGAACAACGCCTCATGTCATAAGTGACCTCGGCGCTCTGGGTTCGAATCCCACTAAAGACATGGATGTGTTTGAATGTGAACCCACTCTGTAATTGGGATTTAATCCTGTTGAGGGATTTAATCCTGTTGAGGGATTTAAAAAAGGTAGTTACTTGGATTAGATTTGACTATATTTTAAGAAATAAACTGTCAAAATTAGAGTAAAATTCGCTAATCCAAAAATAAGGATTAACTTAATCTTTTTTGTGACTCGGGCTGTAAATGACGGGAGGTATTGTGTTGGCCACACCCGATTTTTCGGTATTGCCTTTAGAGCGTTCGTCGTATTAATTTCGACTGTTTCTTTGTCGTCGAATCGGTATCCTTTGAGCTGCATTTTTAATCTTGGGAACAGCCAAAAGTCACAGGGAGCTACGCCAGGACTATATCCCAGTCTTTTATTTGTGTTTTGCTCATATACTCGTCCCTAAATGCAGTCTTCATCATTTCGATGGTCTCCACAACTCTTTTCGAGCAAAAAAAAAAACAAAATTTACTGCAAATTCGTTGCTCCGATCTTTCCGTCATTTTTGGCAATAGCAAAATGCGACAAACGTAAAAATCACTTTGTAAACAAATGCACGCTGCACGTAAACTAATAGCGTTTTCAGCTTACAAGTCCAGTGCGCACTTTTTTGCACTGAGCGTTTTCAGCTTGTCATAGAGTGCAAAATTTAGTCAACTGATGCGTTTTCAGCTTAAGAAAAAGTTGCACCGTGCACTGGCTCAGTGCGACTTTTGTGCAAGGCAAGTGGAGTATTGTCAGTGCAAATATAGCGGCTAAACTAGCACTGCCACCGGTGAGGGCAAAACCAGTGGCGGCGCTAAGGGGGGGGGGTCTTGTGCCCATTTACTACCAATATACAAATAATAATTTTTGTATATACACATAAAATTTGTGAATAAAATTGTATTTTTAATTCTGAACATTATTTGTATTTACTTTTGTCCTAAAATTAAAAGGGCAGAAATACTATATAGCTAGGTATCTTTGTTATTTAAAAATAAATGGCGCGTATACAAAAGGGAGGATAAAGGTGGTAATTACACCTTAAGCCATGACTTGATAAATTCAAACAAACGCAAATATTCTAATTTAAGATAAAGAATAAAATTAATTTATGAATTTTTACATAGTTAATATCTGATGGCTTGTTTTTGAAATTAATTAAATTTTGATTACATAATATGAATGTCAGTTTAAATAAAATTGTAATAGTAGAAGTGCAGGTGGATATTCAATTTTCACAGTTTAGACAGTTTATCCAAGTAAGTCAACAATCCGTTAAATATATTTACTTTTCTAAAATGTTGAGATCTGGCAATTTATTTTTGTACATGAAAGGGGAAAAACATGCAGCTTCACATCACTCATAAAATGAAACTTCAATTATTAGGCATTGACCTGGAATGAAAAACAATTTTGCCTGCTGCGTCTTTTTTTCTGCTTATCTTTGCACGACCTCCTCCCTAGTGCCCACTCATTTTTTGATTGTGCCCACTCTACATTTACATCCTAGCGCCGCCACTGGGTAGAACTCGTTCAGTGTGATCACATGAGATGTTGCACTCAGTGCGCACTTGCACTGTGTAAGCTGAACACGCTATAAGGCGCACACTAAAATAGCGTTTTCAGCTTACAAGTCGAGTGCGCACTGGTGCACACTTTTTGCACTGAGAGTTTTCAACTTGTCATTGAGTGCAAAATTTAGTCAGCTGATGTGTTTTCAGCTTAAGAAAAAGTTGCACCGTGCACTGGCTCAGTACGACTGTTGTGCACTGACTCCCTATAAGGAAGTGTAATAGTGTCAATGCAAATATGGCAACTAAACAAAATCGTTTTCAGCTTAAACTGCACTGCCACCGAATTACGGCAGAACTCGTTCATTGTGGTCACGTGATATGTTGCACTCGTGCGCACTTCCACTGTGTAAGATGAAAACGCTATAAGGCGTCCCAACGTAAACTGGGGCATCTAGAGAGTTCGTGAAGCTTTACAGTTGACACTCGTACCCGGCAGAGGTCGCTAAAATTGTCAAGCGCGAAGATATGAAGGAAGGTCGGATAATTTTGGGACAAACCTCGTATTAGCAAATGTAAACCCAAATATAAGCAAAATAAGATACTGACACAGTGTCAGTAACACTAAGGGCCGGTATTTCCATCTCCGGATAAAGTTCAAGATTACTATCCGTCAGATAAATGATAAAATATCGCATCGAAATAAAAGCATAAATAATGTAAATTATATTGAATGTCATCTTCTGATGCGATATTGTTCATTTATCCGACAGATAAGTTATCAAACACTTTATCTGAAGATGGAAATACCGGTCTTAACAGAAAATAAGGTTATTCGTACTGATGTGAATCAAAGTAATATGCCTGAATTAATAAATAAATTTACGTTACAGCGAAAATATTGTCAACAACGAACATCGTTTTAAAATGGAATGACATAATTAGATGAATCAATATGAATTTTGAAAGACAAGCGTGTTATATTCATCCTTATCGCACAATTTTGTAATCTTTGCAAATGAGAGAGATAAATGTATGGCAATTTGTTAATGCATTCATGATACAGATGACCTTGATCGGATATATTTAAAAAAAATCTGATGTGGCCAACACATAACCTCTCGCCAGATATTTTATCTGGTTGTACGCATTAAACGAAAAATATTTTTAAATACAAATACATATATTCATGTCTCACTACAAAATAATTCTCACATATATTTGCAAAATCTATGGGATATTTTAAAATAAATTATGTACAATACTTACATTTTCTTTATATTCAATATCCTGAAATTTTCTTTTTCTACTTTCCTTTTCTTTTTTTATATTCGTCATTTTTTCGCAAATTCCTTTTATATTCTTTTTTACGTATATTCTTTTGCGTTGTTGACTTTTTTTATTTTCATAATCTTCATAATAATATACAAATATTGTTGACAGAGGCATACAAATATTTTTGACAGTGACATTTATGTGTCAATTACAAACATTTGAATTTCTTGCCTTGTAGTAGTTTGATCTGAGATTTTTTACATCAAATTATTTTATATGCCTTTCTTTATCTCTAAATCTATAGAAGATATAATAATGAATTTATATTTATCGAATAAAGAATTTAACGTTCTTTAATATAAGTATTTACATAAATTTTCGATAAATAATATTTAGACGATTTTTTTCTTGTAACTACTACTTCCGGTTGTCCAATTGTTACCAAAACTGACTGGACTCTTCCCATTATTGTTAGATTGAGGAATCTGTAGTTAAAAATGTCTTAACTCTCATAGTATTTGAGATATAGTGAATCCAACATCCACACACACATCCCCACACACACACACACACATACGGACATCATCGTAAAAATGTTATAATCGGATACTAGGGACCTTAAAACGTGCTTATTCATTAAAATCTGGATATGCGATTTTTAGCATGAATACAATACCTCTCTTAGCGAGAGGTAAAAATACTGTACGTACTCGTGTAAATGTGTAAATATGAATTTTTACATTTTTGTTAAGTGTCAGTTTACAAGGCATTTCCTTATCATAAGTTCTTATTTATTAAACATACAAGTGTGATGACTATTGTATTTTAATTATGGCTATCATAAAAACAACACACTGCATAAGCGTAGTAATAAAACTTTTTTTAGTTTCGATTTTAAAGAATACAAAAGAATAAAATCTGATTAATGATTTAGATGTAGTATTTAAAATTAAAATCTGTTTACTGGTTTAGATGCATTGATGCAAAATTTATTTTTTGTGCAACCGGACACGAAATAAGCATTTCGCAGCCGCAATACAGGCCGCGAAATTAAATTTCGTGACCGTTGTTATGGTAGCGGCCGCGAAATTAGGTAAACAATTACTTTGACACTTGAGAATTGCATGGTTTTGTTTATCAAATGTTAATTCCATAGCCACCTTGAAAGCTAACTTTCTATGTACGATGAAACTGTTTAAAATTAATAAAATTTGTAATTACATATTTTTTCGGATGCACAAAAAAAATTGTGTACACCTTGTCCGCGAAATCCTTTAGCGCCCTCGAGATTGGCTTGCCTCGGCCGCAAGCGGCCTCGGCGACAATTTTCCTCTCAGTACGCTAAAGAGTGATTTCGCGGCCTTGATATACAAATAACTATTAGTACCTTGGTAATGACGCAAAATCAACGGCCGCCTGAATATCAACACTTTGGTGGTCGTTGCACAAAAAAAATACTTGGATTTCAACACCTAATTTTCTTTTAAAAACGAAAAATCAAAGAAAAACTGACGAACAAAATTTTACCTGTCATTAAATAGACTATAAAAAATCTGATGTGGACGCCACACGACTTCCTTATACGCAAGACCAATATGAAGCAAACTATAGACCCAATAATAAAATTGCACTTGTTTGACGTAATTAGACATTAACATCTATTTTTTTATTTTTTTGTCCTAATCCATAGCAAGCTTCCTTACAAAAACCAAAAAGTATATAATTTTTAAATTTACATATCTCCCTTATACAAAGGGCAAATTTAATAATACTTGATGTGCTAGACGCAGAATTTAATTCTTCCCTGTACAAAGTAAAGGAAGTATTGTAATCGCGAAAAATTTTGGTTCTCAGATTTCAACGGAAATATCCATTTTGACCATCCCTGAATCCATTTTGACTAATTTCGTCGTGACGTCTGTACGTACGTACGTATCTCGCATAACTCAAAAACGATAATCCGTAGAAAGTTGAAATTTTGTAATTAGGACTGCTATAACATCTAGTTGTGCACCTCCCTTTTTAGTCATTACATAATTTCCAGATATGGTACTTTATTTGAAGCCTATAATAGATTTTAATGAAAAACTATTTTCAAATATAATCCAAATTTTTCAAATTTGGTGTATGAGACTTTTATGCCAATTGGAATAACATAATAGATTTTGGTTAAAACAGGCTAACCGGAAGTGATATATTACCTGAAGTTGTTAACAGTTTTTCTTGAATAAAATGGTTTCATTTTGATTTTAGAAATAAATGCTTCAAATAACAGTTTTAAAGAATTAAATTCTGCGTGTAGCACATTAAGTATTATTAAATTAGTCCTTTGTATAAGCGAGATATGTAAATTAAAACTTATATACTTTTTGGTTTTCATAATGAAGCTTGCTATGGATTAGGACAAAAAATAACAAAAAAATAAAAAAATAGATGTTAATGTCAAATTACGTCAAATACGTGCAATTTTATAAATGGGTCTATACTTCATATTGGTCTTGCGTACAAGGAAGTCGTGTGGTGTCCACATCAGATTTTTTTATTTAATATTTTTGAAGAGACGATAAAACTTACTATTCATATTTTTTCTTTTGACAAAATTTACGTCAATTGGCCAGAAAAAAAAATGAAATTTGAATATTTAAATTACCGCCATTCCCCACGTATGACATAGAATTACGCCGCACCAATGAACGGCCGTAAAGCCATAAACAAAATAACACTTTTTGACAATGGTGTACCTAAATTTTTTTAGTCGACCTTCGAATTTACAAATTTGTTACATTTTTACCTCCCGCTACCTTTGGTAAGGTAGGTATAGAAATCGTGCTAAAAATCGCATATCGAGATTTTTGTAAATGAGCACGTTTGATAGTCCCTAGAATCCAATTTTAAGTTTCACTATGATGTCTGTGTATACGAGTATGTGTGTATGTGTATCATTCAGAAAATTTTGAAACCTTGTATTTCGACCTTTTTCTATTATGGAAAGAGCCCATTAGGTTTTGGTGTAAATCGCATAACCGGAAATGGCACTTTACTTGAAGCTCAAAATAGTTTTTCTTCGAAAAATACCTTTAAATATTATTTTTTCGAGATTAATGTTATTATAAAAATTAAAGATTATTAAATTTTCTACAGGTTTGCACTAATACTTTTTCTACATATTTTATAAATTTTTAAAATTATCTATAATTTAAATTCCGGAGCCTACGTTTTAAACAAACAAAACTCCTTGGTTACGTAGTTATTCAAATCAAATATAAGTAACTGACAGATAAATATCACTGTCAAAGAACTAATCATTTCAAATTAATAATAGTAACCTTTTAAAAAGAAAAACGTAACTAGAACAATAGGAAAGGAAATCTGTACAGTTTCCAGCATAAGTAAATATGTAGATATGTATTTAGAGTAATAAAAATTAACGATTCACAAAAAAGTTTAGGTTCATCCTCATTTTTTGGATTAGTGAATTATATTCTATCCCGGTATTTAACATTTAATCTTCATTTTATTATCAAAAATGGTAGTTATACTTGAATTAGAGTAGACTATATTTTGAGAAATAAACTGCTAAGATTAGAATAAAATTCGCTAATCCAAAAATAAGGATTACCTTAATATTTTTTGTGAATCGGTCTGTCTAGGGCGGGAGGTATTGTGTTAGCCACACCAAATTTTTAATTATTATTTATTGATATAATTATTTATAACAACTGAACAATTGTACATATTTGTGATTCCTTCAGAAACGTTCACTTTCTCTTTATAGACACTCGAAATAATAAATGGCGCTACCTTAAATTGGATAATAATTAAAGCGGCCGAAAATAAATCATTTTTGGCCACTTTACGTCCGAAATTTTTTTTGTTAAAGTCGACTAAGAAAATAATTTTTCATATAAGAAACTCGAATTTTTCGCTACAGGGTGATTCATCGGCCTGTCATTTTTTAATAATTCGTTTTTTAAATTAAAATGTCTATAAATCTGTAGTATATAGGTTTTTCTATTTTTGAAGCAAATTATATTTTCTTAAATGGGATGATATACATTTTTTACGCCCATTCGATGTGATTATTTTATATCCTTACTTAACTAAAATATTGAAAAAAATAAAATAATAAATCCACCTTTATGCAGTCTACTTTTTATTTTACTTTTTCTTTTCGCTTTTACTTTAACTTTAAATTTGGTACTTTATGCAGCTACTTTAAAGCATTCAATACACATGCGCAGATGTGATTTTTCTGGCATATTGTCGCAAATGTAAATAGATAAATATATCCTGTTAAAATGGACAAGAATTTAATAATTTGTGCATACAAAAATATTATTACATAGTAAGTAAATATACTAACCAGTTTCATTAAATACAGACGCTATTTTTTTCCAAACATTCCTTTTGTCCACTTTATCCTTGAATAAAATATCTGTTTTATCATATAAGTGCGGATATTTTTGAATTAAATATTATAATATACAATTATACAATCTTGTTCTTTACTGTTTTTTCGTTTGCATAACCTAAAAGCTACACACAAAAACAAATACACAACACGCTGACATTTGTGAAGTGGAGCTCTTGCGCAGTTGTGATATTCTTTTATACTTTAACGGTCTTAAGTTGAATGTTGGTCAACTTAAAGTCTTAAAGTAAAATTAAAAGTGTGCACATAAAGCAGTACTTATATTAACACACATTTAACTTTTATAAAGTAAAAGAAAAAGTAAAATAAAAGTAGGCTGCATAAATCCACCTTTAAATATTACATTTTTAATAAATACAGAAGGCTTTGCGTTAAATTATGTTTACATTACACTCAAATATATAGAAAATTAATTAATTAAATATTTCATCTATATCAATCCGATATATTTAATTATTATACCTGCTATTTAATATTTAAAAGATGTGTAATTCAAAAAATAGTATTGCAAACCCCTGTATTTAATAAAAAATATGTAATATTTTAATCATTCGCCATTGTATTTTTTAATAATATAACATATGATTGTTTGAATACACATATACAATTCCAAATAAAAATAAAAAAAGTTACACTCCATTGCGTGAAAATGGGACATTCTGTAGAAAAACTTATACCGCAGATTTATAGATATTTTGATTTAAAATAATCTTCGTTTGAAATTTTTTTCCAAAATATTTTAAATAATCGAGCTATTATTATTAAAAAAAGAACAGACCGATGAATCACCCGGTATATAAGTTCTGTAATAATAATTGATGAACGGATTAACGGATGAAGATACATGAATTATAAACAGAATTCTAAAATAACTTTCTCTTTAAAAAATTTACTCGTATTGTACCAAAATCTGATAATATCATCATATTTATAACAACTCGTTGGTACGCCACTGTTTATAAATTAATCTCGATTAATAGGACGTGTGTGAACGTACATTCCGTACAGTTTGAAATCAGTTCTGGTTGTAAACTTAGCAGTTGACACACTGAACTATAGTATTATTTCGGAAAATCTCTCAAAATTCTAAATTTTAGTACAAAAGTGCGTTGCTTTAAATAAATTTATTTGTTTTACAGGTGAGCCAAATAGATAGAATCGTTTATTGATTTTTAAAAATGTATATTTCGAGGTATATTTGGTTTTATTTAATAGCAATTATTAATAATAGAAAATTGTATTTTAAATATTTGATATGTTGTATACTGTGCATTTGAATTTAAATATTAAATTTGTATTATGTATAGAAATGATTATTAAGTGTTACCAACTGTCTTTATATCTACCTTTTCAATACACTTTTACTCTTAAAATAAACAGTAGCGCAGTGTTTGTCTGGAAAAAGGGATTATATGCCTCATAATACCATTTTTAATTTAAATTGTAAGGAATTATATAGCCCAACCAAGCACACACAACACTGTCAGAGTATTGATTCTCTTACGCAGCTCTCGTAAATTATGAACGCCCTACCGACTGTTCTGGAAATTCTCCATTACCTAGTTCATCCCCATAGTTTCAAATCGCTTGAAAATGGATTGATTCGACCCGATTGAAGTTAGTGGGTTGAAATGATAGGAATAAATGCAATTTCGGATTTACTTTACGGAATAAACGTTTAACCCGATCGAAGTACATGTATGATTCACTATCGTTAAAGGTTATCTGTCAGCAGCAGTGAATCAGGAAGTAATGTTTTTTTTTTCTTGATAAAGGAAAATAAAATTCTCGGTCTTATGCACGGAAAAAGCTTAGAATACTCCTCGGAATACTCCATATTCTCAACAGCTAGCGAGACAATTTAGTGAAACAGCAATCTCTTTCTCAAAACTTACAATTTTAGAAGGGTCTCTTAAAAAAATATATTTTGGTTTCAATTTAGTATTTAGTATCCAATTTGAATCTGTAAATTGTAGCACAGTTTTTCCACCAATCAAAACTTCGTGTTTTATTTTTCATTCGTAACCTTTTATTTTAAAAATATGTGCGTAATGTCATTACTTGTTCTTGTTCCATTTTCGATTATATTCGTCCGCAAAAATCAAGTAAACATAACCAAACAAATTGACATTTCACCAACGCTTTTGATCGGGTTCATATAGGGTTCACTCGACCCGCTAGAACAAGAACGAGATAAACGATAGAGAGTTAACCTTGAAATTCAATCGGGATAAACTTAGTACATTTCTCAAATACAAAATACTTTTTAAAAGACGATTGGTAATAATTTCAAAATGAGTAAGTAACACTTAGAAGGCATATACAGCTGGTGATGTATTTGTTAAAATATAGATGTAACATAATAAATTTACCAAAATAGTATACATTTTCGGAATATAATTTTAACAAAATAATTTTAGATTAATACTCAGAAAAAAAACATATACATAGTAGGTTTCAGAAAAGAAAATAGCGTTGGTTTGGGTAGGTATAAAAATTATTCTGCCCTAGGATTGGTCATAATATAATGAACATCTAATTCACGATAGCAAAAAAACCACCACCTGCCAGTTGTTAGTCGTCAAATAAACAACAATTAATCTGTTGAGGGGATTCCACCATTTTTTTATAATTTCATGAGAAAGTATAAGTAAAACTAAGACTATTGGTGAAAATCCGGTGAAAAAATTCCTATTAATAAGCGAGTAATGGTCCCCCGAATTTTGCAAATATAGACGTGACGTCACGAACATAAGTTTTTATATAAAACTGTTTTCTTCGTGGATCTAAAATGTTCTTGAAATGTATGCTATTTTTAAATTATATTTATAAAAAAACAAATTAATATTGTAACACTGTACAAGTCTACATGCTTTATAATTGCAAGTGTATCAAAATTATTAAGTTTAATGCAAGAAATTTATATTCAAATAAAAACTGTTTGAGAATTGCAATACTGGACTAGTAACCACGTGTTCACTATTTGACTCCACCCCCTAACTCGGTATTCGTTATATATTTATAGGTGGTCTTTGAGTCGCCAATAAAAATAATATATATGGATTTCATATGAGTGACGAGCTGCTAAAACAAAAAACCCCTTATTTCCGAAGTATTTTAATTATATCATTTTATTTCTTTATTAATATTCATTATTAAGCATCTACTTTCACTATTTCTTATTAATTCTTCTTAATTCGATTGAGCTGTAATCCCCTATTATGGTTTTTTCAACAGATGATTAGGGAAGCCATTGATATTTTTAAACCAAGAGAAATGGTGTCCTATATTAAAAATATTATAAATTATTTTTCATGAGGTCTCGTGACCGACGCCAAATATTTCAAATTGGCACCTGTGATATACTCTCCACGCCAGCAATGAGTGCCCGTAAGGTGACGCCTGTTAAAAGCCCGCACGGTACAAATATGGCGTCATCAATACCAAAATCTGTGTACAAAGCAAATTGCCACACCCAGCAACAGCAATGGGTAGTATGCCGGGATGATATATTTTTTTATAAATTGTTTCCATAGTTACTTATTGTTTGCTACTCTACCTTAACGTTGCTTTGAATTAATATAAACACTAAACAGACCTTTAACTAAAATTAAAAGAGAGCTTTGTACTAATTTAAAAGATTTTATAAATTAGAAATTTTGAACGCCAAATGCTGTAGTATTTCAATGGTACTAAATTAACAATAAAATAAACAATTCTTTATTCCCCACAAATGTAGACTACCAAACCAACGTATACGAGTATCATTTGAAAGCAAATTTAAATTAAAATAATATAATACAATTACTAAGTTTATCCCGATAGTTTCAACCCGATTGAAATTCGACTCGCTCGAATTTCAAGGTTAACTCTGTACCGTTTATCTCGCTCTTGTTATAGCGGGTCGAGTGAACCCTATTTGAACCCGATCGAAAGTGTTGACTAAATGTCAATATTTGTTGATTTCTGCGGACAAATATAATCGAAAATGGAACAAGTACAAGTAATGACATTACGCACATATTTTTAAAATAAAAGCTTACGAATGAAAAATAAAACACGAAGTTTTGACTGATGGGAAAACATTGTGCTACAATTTATAAATACAAATTGATTATATATATATATATATATATATATATATATATATATATATATATATATATATATATATATATATATATATATATATATAGGGTGTTTCCCTTAAAACAACCAGCGCTTTTTTGAGCGAACTATTGACTTTAGAAAAAAATGTTATATACAACAATAACAAACCGAAAATTCGACTAGTGGTTCTCAAACGGCAGAACAAAATTATATTTTTTTAAAAGGTATCCTATATAATTTTTTAGCCCATTATATATATATATATATATATATATATATATATATATATATATATATATATATATATATATATATATATATATATATATATACAGTATGTCCAAATAGAATCTCTAAATGACATATCTTATAATCATAGTATCACGGTGGAAGTGGAGGACCGTGGGACGACCCCATTCGAGTTCATGTACTATTGCTTAGGGTACCTTTATAGACAGGGCATGGCCATGGGCCAAGATCGCCGCCATTGTCGGGCTCATGTGAAACATACTGAGAATTCATTTCCCGATTTATTTGTAAGAAATGTAATATTATATAATAAAAGAATATTAAATAATCACACTATGAATTTATAAAGGTAATAAAAATTAATTCATTTGAGAGATACACAATTATTATTATGACATTCATTTAGAGGTTATGTAAAATATAGGATATGGGTTGTTATTATTACATCTAATTTAATGTCTGTAGTCCTTATTTACATAATATAATTATATATTCTAAACTTATCTTTTAAAAATTTAAATGATTGTGCTTAATATTGGCAATTTTTAGTTGTTTTCAATATTGTCAGTAGTCGTGGTAAGTATCTTAACAAACTACACAAGTAAATAAAATTATAATATTACTTATACTTTAAATACATATTAAAATGATATGTAAATGTGTTTCTTATTAAAATAAATCAAATAGCCACGAAAATACATAATCATTTGCGCAAGAACAACATCTATGACAGAGGGCCCGAAAATGGCGAACAAACGTGACCCACGCCATGGCCATACCCTGGTTTTAAAGGTACCCTACTATTGCTACTACTGCATTGCCATCTGGTGGCATTTCATCACAGTAATGTCAAATGGGAACGTCATTACACGGGCGTATTATTCACGAAAGATGAATATTCAAGGTCATTTATGAGCCGTCTAATATAATATTACTTGCAGATAACTTCACTGCATTTCATATCCATAAGCGTGCAACGCGAAATATTTATAAGTACATTTTCAGTTTTAGCTTGTTCACCTACGTTTTTGCATAAAACAAAAATATACGCTGACATAAACCATAAAATAATAATTTGATTTGAATGTCAACGCCACTGAATAAACACTAGTACAGAGGGCAGTATAGTAGATACGTCATTGCTATTTTTAGTGTGTTAGTAAGTAATGGCAGTATCTACGTGTATCTGTCTCATCACCTAAATTAAATAGACATACGTCTAATAGTCTTACTCTTTCTAATACAAAATGTTGCCAAGCTACTGCTATAAAATGGTGTGTATTCTTTCTTCGAACAAATGACCTTGAATAGCCATCTTTCGTAAATAATAGTTTACCTACTAGTATTAGTGCTACTATACTTAGTTCCACGTAAGAAAATAGTGATGAGAAGATAGGTGCAGTTTGATCTTGTTGTTTGATTGGATAATATAATAATAAGATTAAACTGCGCCTATCTTCCTATCACTATTTTCTTACGTGAAACGAAGTATAATAAAACCAAAATTGTAAAATTTGAAACATGTATTTATTTATTTTGCAGCAATGGGTACCGAAGACATTTTACAAATCATTCCCGACGAAAAACTTCCAGAACTCAAAGAAATTTTAAAACAGGATTACCCATCAAATATACAAATTTATTATTTTCTTGATACAACAATTAAGCTGAAAAAGGCACGACCCAATGAAAACTACATCACAATATACATTCCAGATGGAGATATAACCGATGGGACATTTTTAGCAGAAATTGATGTAATATTATCATATTTTTTATTATTCTTGTACTCTATAAAATTGTTTGTAGATGAATTGTTATGATATTTTAATTTATAGTCAAGACAGATCTATGAAAAGGTTGGAAAAAATGTTAAGGGAGACAAAAAGAATAAAATGGCAGAGAGATCCATTATTTGCTTCCATTAATTTAAAATATTTTGATACAATTAAAAGAGTAAGAGAGGAAATTGGACACCCCTTTCCATTTGATGTAGCGAGTAATGTTTGGTGGTTGCCTAAAGAAAAAGCACTCGAATATGACTGCAGGTATAAAAGGAAAAAAGGTTACTTATTTACCACACAACTTATACCGCTTGGCTCGCTTCCCTTGCTCGCTTCTAACCAGTTGGAAGCGAGCGAAGCGGTCAATCTCTATTAGAATTTTCACGTATCAAGAGATGGCGCTGATCGCATTAAACAATGGTACATTTTTGTTGACATTTGTGAGCGTAGCATATTTGGCGTCGGTCAGGATCGAACGTAGTTCCTCAAAGTCGCGACCAGACACTCAAACACACGGCCACGAGACCTCATGAAAAATTATTTATATTTTTAATATAGGACGCCATGTTCTACTATAATGGCCGGTTGTACAATCACAGTTTAAACTATGTTTATTACAAATCCATGGTAACGCGCAAAAATCTTGTAAATTAACGGTTTACAGTTTATACTTAGCTTAAACCACTGCACATTTGTTAAACGCTCATGATCGAACGTTTAAACTACAGGTAAACTTAGTTTAACTTTAAACTGCCGATATTTTAAGCTGCAGTTTAAACTGTAATTGTACAACCGGCCCTAAGTACGTAACCATTACAATGATTAAGATTATTAGGTAATTATTTCTCTTTGTTTAAAAATATCAATGGCTTCCCTAATTATCTGTTGAAAACACCATAATAGGGGATTACAGCTCAATCGAATTAAGAGGAATTAATAAGAAATAGTGAAAGTAGATGCATAATAATGAATATTAATAAAGAAATAAAACGATATAATTAAAATACTTCGGAAATAAGTGGGTTTTTGTTTTAGCAGCTCATCACTCATATGAAATACATGTATATTATTTTTATTGGTGACTCAAAGACCATCTATAAATATATAACGAATACTGAGTTAGAGGATGGAGTCTACTACCAATGGAAGACAAATTCAAATAGTGGACACGTGGCTACTAGTCCAGTATTGCAATTCTCAAAACAGTTTTTATTTGAATATAAATTTCTTGCATTAAAGTTAATAATTTTGATACACTTGCAATTATAAAGCATGTAGACTTGTACAGTGTTATAATATTAATTTGTTTTTTATAAATATAATTTAAAAGTAGTATGCATTTCAAGAACATTTTAGATCCACGAAGAAAACAGTTTTATATAAAAACTTATATACGTGAAATCGCATCTATATTTTTAAACTTCGGAAATCGCTTATTAATAGGAATTTCTTCACCAAAAGTCTTAGTTTTACTTATACTTTCTATTGTTTTTTTAGTTTTCGTATTATTTTCTCATTTATTTGTATTTATTATTTAAAATTCAAGTATGTATAATGGAGTTTTTGTTCTCGTAAATTGTCAAATGTATACCACTGTTTGTAGTTCTAATATTCGCCGCTAGTTAGCGTTTTATTATTTGAAAATCCCAATACTGTTATACACCAAGAACACACGATCACGAACCAAATTTGTATTATTATATTCACCCTAATATTACTCATACATGATGAACATTTTTTTTTTAATCAGTAGACTTGGAAACCCCTATTGGAAATACATGAAATATATTATTCTCTTTTTTAGTATTCCTGATGAAATATACGTCGCCCCTTTGAATGAATCTCATGCAGTCATAATGAATGATACCTGGCCTCACAAAACACCGGGTTCAGAACTATATTTAGCAAAACTTATCGAATTGAATGGAGCTATGGGGCTATTTCTCAAATCAAACAATCAACTCGTTGCCTGGATACTGAAAAATTATTTTGGCGGGCTGGGAATGCTGCAGACAGCTGATGATCACAAGCGAAAAGGATATGGTTCATTAATAACGAAAATATTCGCCAAACACATTGCAGAACAAGATGGATATGACTTATCAGGATTTGTTGTTACAACTAATTCATCTTCACAGGCTATGTTTACTAAATTAGGATTTCAGAAAAGTACTCCAATTACTTATATGATAAATGAAGGTTATAAAGAAATATATAAAAATTCTGAATAATTAGTATGTAAAACTATAGTTGTTATTTTTATTATAAAAGTGTTTTAAACAATAAATTTCTAATCACCATAGGTGGTTATGTTTAGAAAGTCTTTTGTTTTATTCATTTGTTTCACAGATGACTAGATAAGTGTCACTTTTTCTTGTAAATCACGCAACAATCTATACATTAATATATCACGGTATAGTTCCTGTATTTCTGTATTTATTATATTATTGATGCTGATTGCATGTAATTATTGCATACCAGGTTAACAAATACGTTCAAACCAATTTATTTTAATTGTAATTGTAACAGTTTAACTATACAATAATTGTTTTAATTGCGTATTTGTCTCTCAGCAAACGAAAAGCAGTTCGACTCTTCGACATGCGCATTAGCTGCCTCGTTATCAAAACGTCATTGAGGAATGACAGTTTCATCAAACGAAAGAAGTGTCAAAACAATACAATAGTATAGTGTGGTCTGTGCAATACAGTAATTCGAAGAAATCGTCATCTTAATTGCGTTTTAAAATCTGAGAATTTGATAGTGAAATTCGCGTAGTGATTTGTTGCGTAGCATATGCAAACTCTATTAGATTATAATTTAATTTAATTGTAAGCTTATTATCCAAAGTAAATGAAAGAAAGTTCCTTTGTGTTTTAACAGTTAAGAAAAACAAGTTATGCGTTTGGTAAAGCGATAGTGTTGGTTTTTGTGTGCGGATTTAAAAGTTAGGTTAACTAGTAGTCATGACATTTTCGGATGAAACCACTTCGGATTTGTCAACAACTATCAATAATCCTAACACTACTCTATCTCCAGTAGAACAAGAACATTTTTGTAAATTAATATATTTAGAAGTCGCAAACAGCAGGTTGGTAACCAAGCCATAAACAAATGACGCTCCCTACATAATTGATTGGTTTCAGAGTTCGAATATGGGACATAATAATTTTAGTACCAAATGTATTATTTATGCTATTTCTTGCAATAAGATTCAACCGAGCCCGCCTAAAACTAAGAGCCACTAACAGTCCAAATTTCATGACAGTATATTGTTTAGTAATTGGAAATGTTTTAATAAGTGTGATCAGATGTGTGGTGTCTATGACAAGTGAGTGCAGCTACCCCTTTTGGAAGCACAGTTGATAAAATATTATGGGTTACCGTAAGATTTTTCCTTCTTGCCACGGAGATGAGCGTCGTTATTTTTGGCCTAGCGTGCGGTAAGTGCTTATCCAACTCTAACCTCAAACTTTGACAGTTGATAGGCAATTGTTTCCAAAGATCTGTATGTATTTGTTTAGAATCTCTATTAATGATATACACGGTATTGCTTTCCTTTGAATGTACATAATTTATTTTTTGTTATAACTATAAACTAGTACAAAGATATAAAAATTGTTTTGTTGTTACTAAAGGTATCATAGTAGACGAATGACGAATAATTGAAATATAACAATCGAAATATGTTTGGATTGAATATCACATTATTAAATTTGTTTACATTGTTGAAAATATAGATACGTGAAACAATATCATTAATGTATTAATTTTAATATACAGGGTGTAACAGCTAAAGGAGCTACCTCAAATAATTTCTATATTATTGGATACAATAAAATACTGTTTACTTGTAAGACAATCTTATTTTAAACCAGTGGTTCTCAAGTTACAACACAAAATTATATTTTTTAAAAGGAATAGTGTATATTTTTTGGCTCATTCGATAGAGTACATGTTTCTGAATTCAACCATATAATCATTTATATATCCTTACATAACAAAAATATTGAGAAAAATTCAAAATTAAATCAATTTTGTTTTTAGATATTTTTCAGTAGGTTATGTATGAAAAACAAAAACTGCTATTTGTCAATTTGAATTATTTTGGATGGAAAACAAATAAAACAGTATTTATAAAGTTATTAACAAATATTTATGTTTCGTTTTAATTTAACCTCAATATTTTTCGTACAATAGCCCACTGAAAATAACTCGGAAAATAACAATTAAAATAAAATTTATTTAAATTTCAATTTCATACACCACTCGGGATTTTAATGCCTGAATAATTTAAAATTTTAAAATAAATAAGATTAAAATACTCATTCAGATTATTATTTATTTCAAGATAAAAATTCCTACCTGTATTGTTGACTTGGTTGTCTTTGGAACCTACAAACAAAAAACAATTATTAGTAAATTTTATTCGAAAAGCATAAAAAAATGAATAACAATAACTTAATAATCGCATTAATAATATTAATGTTTCACTATTACATTTTATAATACAATGTACTACGCACAAATAATACATTATGTTTTAAATGTATACCTGAACTGCAAATTTCTTTTCCAAATCTACGACATCTTGGAATATCGTTGAAAATGTTCATTACAATACACAGCACTAATATTTTGTTTAATCAGTAACTTTCACACATTTTTACAACTTAAATTTATGAATAATCTTCGGAATAATCCATTTTATATTAACATTTTTCAACGAAAAACACTAAAAACAACATTAACGTCGACGAACGTGCGTAAACTGCAGCCACTTTCAGTTTGAATTTGAATAGACTTGTCGCTTACAGAAAATTTAAACAAGTATAAATTATATTAAAAGAATGTACAAAGTACTAACTAACCCGAAAATATTAAGCTATTTAATTGTATTATTTATTAAATAAAATTATGAATAGTTATAAATTTGTGTTTTAGAGAAAAATTCGTTAAAATACGCAGGACACTTTAATCAAAACATTTGAAAAGTAAACCTGCGTCCACAACGCGTTATTAAACATCGTTTACACAAAATTTCGAACTATTCGTAGATGCAAATTCAATAATTTTATAACATAAATGCAAAATTTTAAAAACAGTTTGGGGAAACAATGCTTTTCTTCATTTCACGTAAGAAAAATCGTTGGAAAATAAATTCTGCCCTTTGATTGGTCAGAATGCAAATTTGATTCACGAAAAAAATATCACGTGTCAGTTATCAAATAAAGCAGGGGCGCGCCGTCACAGGGTGCGATGTGTGCGTCGCACACGGGGACACTTGGTTTAATATGCCCGTTTTTCGAGGCTCACATTGGGATCTCGTAAACTATAAGAAATACGAAGTCGATTAAATTAGGGCAAAGTTGCCCTATTAGTAGACTATTTTAAAGATGTTTTTGTTTTTCCCGAAAAATGCATATGCAAATGGTTACTATACAAAACTCCAAATGGCGTGATTTAGTACCTCGTTTAGTATTCTACTAGAAACGTCGAAGAGCCGTGTCTTAACATTCGGGACCGTTGTTAAAAATTCAAATCCCGGCACGAACGCGGGACCGTTGTTGAATAGCTTACTAAGGTTGCTTTTATTTTACTCTAAAAAGAACAACAATAACCTCACCTAACGCATAATACTTGGCCCGCGTTTTCCAAGCCTGAGTTTGGGCGTTAGGTTGGGTAATGTTGGGGTATTTAGAGAAATTGCGAAAACCATGTTAATTTGAGATCTTAATTTTTTGAACACGGTCCCGCGTTCGGTACTCTAGCCACTTCCTTTTATATTCACAAATAACTTCCAAATATGACATTACATGGAATTTTGGTTTGCACGTTTTTAAGGACCCTTTTTTATTTTCCTTCAAACGACGATGCTCAGATTTTTTATCACTATTATAGCGTTGCAGCTTACACAGTGCAAGTGCGCACTGAGTGCAACATATCACGTGACCACACTGACCGAGTTCTGCCCTCATTCGCCATATTTGCACTGTCACTATTGCACTTGCCTAGGGAGTCAGTGCACAAAAGTCGCACTGAGCCAGTGCACGGTGCAACTTTTTCTTAAGCTGAAAACGCATCAGCTGACTAATTTTTGCACTCAATGACAAGCTGAAAACGCTCAGTGCGGAAAAGTGCGCACCAGTGCGCACTCGACATGTAAGCTGAAAACGCTATTAGATTTCAAGTAATGGGATCCAATGAGCATTGGCACACGGGCGACACAATGGTACGGCGCGCCCCTGAAATAAAGTCTAATGAATTAAATGATGGCTAACCATGATTTGTTGCAATTTTTAATATTTGGGTTTGTATATTTTTACAGATAAAAATATTTATTTTAACAAAGTTTGGTTTCACGAATTTAAATTATTTATTTAATTTAAAAACGGTCGGTTCTCAAGCACCATCTACTATTTTCTTACGTGAAATGAAGTATAGCGAAAAACTGATTTCCCATTTTATTATGAAATTTGTTGAAAATTCTTTCTAATCATCTTGACTACTCGTTCACGACTTTATATGTGACATGTGAAAGATTCATGGATTTTAGTGTGACCTTGTAGCTCAGTTGGTTTGAAGAGAATACTACTAGTTATAGGGAGACTCCGGGTTCATATCCCAGTGAGATCCATGAATATTTTTCACAAATCTGCCTACGTTATTTAAAATAATTTGTAACTTACAAAGAAATTATTAAAACTATATATTTATTGTTGTAGGCCATTTAGACAGCAGAAGCAGTATACGTCACGTTTTAATCGGAACGTCATTAATTTCTCTCGTTTATACCATAACTCAAGGAGTACTAGAAATAGTTCTGCCAGATGATAGTTTTCACATCCATTCAAAAGATTTCGATTTATACGGTCACGGAGGAATGTTATTCTGGTTCTGTTCATCTTTGATATTCACCTGTGTATACTTGTTGATATTCATTTTACCGTGGACAAGATTAAGGGAAAGGCTACAGCTTCCAAGTAAGTTATTAGGTAAATTAAATATTTGGGCATAATGTTTAATGATTATTTTTTTCAGGGAAAAGATCATTTTACGTGTATATTTTTTTGCTAATGCTACTGGATCTTGTGCAGTCCATTGGGGCTGGATTATTGAATTACGGATTTGATGAAGGATTGTGTGTTGTGGATGTAACTACTGGAATGTATTTCACTCTTTTAGCACCTCTCGTTTACCATACTTTCCTCAGCGAATTTTTAGGGTAAGTACAATAAAAAATTAGGGTTTGTTTCAACATACAATCAGATCAGTACGAAACTGTCCGACGCATGCGCAGTATTAAAATGGGAACGCGATTTTAATGGGGTAGAATAGTGTGACATCAGAGTATAGCGCGAAATATGAAGCATTGCCCTAAGCAAAAACAATGTGACTCCTGTACGAGCAGTTGAATATACAGACGCTGTTGAGTCAGTTGAGTATATAGACGCTGTGGAACTCGGTAGGCGGACAGTTGAACGTGATGTAAGTATATAGTGATATAAATATCACGTAAACAGTCTACAAGAGTCTGCAAAAGACCGGCAGTCTAAGATTGGAACGCGTAGTGAAATAAATAATTAATAATATCGTGGAAATAAGTAGTAGTGTTAATTGGATAAATAAATAAATAAATAGTGTTAGTGTTATCTAGTTAATTATAGTTTTAGTCTTAATTAGTATTTAGTAATTGTTTAATATTAGTAATAGTAATTTTATTATAGTTTAATAAACACTTATTTTAATTAATAATAATTGTATAATATTTACACTTCACCCAAATAAATAAAAAAAACGTTACATTATCATTTTGTATCACCCATGCACCCAACATTAAATTTTGAGAAAACCATATATTTTGATATTTTAAATGATTATTTTGATTAATTGATTCAGAAATTATGGTTCAACACATTGTAACAGTTTTCAGTACAACGCAATTACGTCATATAATACGTCATAGACTAGCCACACTTATAAAATACGAATGTATTGACCCTTTCATTTTCCAAAATAATATAACTATTATTAAAATTATATATTTTATCTTAATTGTGTAGTACCGAGTTGTGTACGTATTTATACACCTTGAGTTATTTATCATAACCACGAATCACATATTTTTTCATCCTTTTATTTAAGTTGTGTTATCTGTCTGTCCTAACTTTTACTAACCATTTTAACCGACTTTTTAACGGTCTACAATGCTGAAATTTGATACGTAGTTGTGATAAAATTTTCTTCATTTTTAAATGTTTACACCAAGTAGAAGGTTGCAACTAGAGCTGTTTTTTGGCGACGAACTGTATTCAACAAGGTTTTCAAACCGTTTTCGTATCTGACGTCATCGATTTTTGATTCGCCAAAATGTATAGTTTTAAAACAATGACGTAATGTCGGTGTATTTGAATTTGGCAAATAGTTATCAAATAAAAGTTTATTTGTAACTAAGGTTGAAGATCAAGGAGTGCAAATTTTATTGAAATTATTTCTATGACTATGATAATACCTTAGAGCAAATTAATTTCCTGCATTTTTTAAGGCATAGTATTGATATAGAGAGCAATTCAATAATAAACTGCATAGATAGATATTTAGAAGAAGATTTCTATTCATTATTTCGAATGAATCGAATTTATCAAGTTTGTTTACACAAAACACTAAGCAAATTGTTGAGGTTAAACTTTCTCCCCCTCCCCCACTTCGAAAACGTTTCAAACCACTGCTACCAGCTGGTTCAAAACTATTTCAAAACGTTCGTAGCGTGACGTCATTGTTTGAACCGTTTTCATTCGAGAAAATAATAAGTTTCAAAACACTACGAACCAGCGTCAAACCAGTGTGTCGCCAAAAAACAGCTTTGTTCTTTGATGTTTCAATTTCAGACCACGCTCATAATTATTCATATTCGGAGTGTAATTTGTCGTTTGAAATTCATACCTTCGTAATCTAAAATTCTTCAAAATTTAACCCAAATTTGTAAATTTTATACTGAATTATTTCATACTTAACTAAAATATTACTTCATTTTACGATTATTCCTAAGATTATATTTACCTAAGAAGGAAAATCATTATAATAAAGTGTAAATTTCTCCAATAAATTATAAAAATAACACTGACAATGAAATTCACACCTCTCGAATTTCGCGACACAACGTAAACAGAGGGAGGCATAAGTGTAACTTCACTAATTACGCCTAAATTTGGGTTGCGAATGAGAATGCAAAAATATTAAATACCACCGATGTTGAATGTCATATTCAAATTTCATATAACCATCATTCTCTAAATGCGTTAGTAAGACTATGATGAAGCCATTAGACAAACGTATCGAAGATAGAATGTAGGAAACCATAAGACGTTTTTATTTATTTAATGTGGGTTTAAAAATGTATACCAAGGATTTATTTATTCACTGCAATAACATTAAAACACTTAACAAATACAAATCACTTCACTGAAGTTGAGACAGGCAATATGTATGTGCAGTGTGCAGTGCAGGCAATTCGTGAATCTGTCAGTTAATTTTATCGTTCGTCCGTCAGTTATACATGCAATAATTTGATTTCACTGCACTTTTAGAGTATCTTAATTGCAAATTCAGTAAAGTTCAATCTTAATTAAATATTGAAAAAATGTGGTAATAATTTGAACTTTAATTGCCCATAAGATTATTTAATCATTTTTATCCCCGGTTTTACAAAATACAGAATAAATTTATGTACTTCCATAGTACATGTAATTACATATTATTAAATTCGAATCAATTTTAATCATTTTACACCATGTACTTGTATACAGGGTGTTGACGGTCAGGTACGAACATAGGGATTTTAGTTTTTTGTAATAGGGGATTCCACCATTTTTTTTATAATTTCATCTGAACGTATAATTAAAACTAAGACAGTCGGCGAAAAAATTCCTATTAATAAGCGAGTTAAAGTCCTCGAAAATTTGAAAATATAGATGTGACGTCACGTATATAAGTTTTTATATCAAACTATTTTTTTCGTGGACCTAAATGTTTTTGAAATATATGCTATTTCTAAATTATATTTATAAAAAATAAATGAATATTATTATACTGTACAAGTCGACATGATTTATAATTGGAAATGTATTTAAATTATTAAGTTTAATGCAAAATATTTATATACAAATAAAAACTGTTTGAGAAATGCACTACTGCTGGACTGATAGCCACGCCTCCGTTATTTGAATTTCTCTATTTCCTCAGAATTAAAAGTTGCATATAAAACTATTTTTAGATTTTTGATTAAAAAATTCTATGCTGTTTTTAATAAATAAGCACGTTTTAGAGTCCCTAGAATACGATTTTACTATTTTTGCGATGATGTCTATGTGTGAATGTGTGTGTGCGTGTGTGTGTGCGTGTGTGTGTGCGTGCGTGTGTGTGTAACTACAACACTACAATTCTAAAAATTATAATTCTTTCGTATTCCTCTTCGTTACATCCATATGAAGAGCTGATTAGATTGTGGTTATAATTAGTCAACCGGAAGTACTCTCATTTGAAGATTTTAACAGTTTTTCTTGAAAAAACGCCGTTAAATATTATTTTTTCACTTTTAATGTTATTATAAATATTAAAGAATATTTTATTCTCTATACGATTTGATTACATTTTATACTTTATATTCAATGGATGTAGAGTTAAAAAAATATAAATAAATTAAATTTCATAAAGCTGCTAGCTATGCAATAACACTGGAAACAGTTAATATAATTTTAAAAATCCTGATACATAGATGTCATTGTCAAGTGCGATTGACATAGTATGTTTGTGTTATAATTTTACTGCAAATATAGAATCAATTCTAAGAAACTTTCTGTATGGAATTTGTACAAAATACATATAACTGAGGAAAGGTAATGTAATGGAAATATAGAATGACCGTCAACACCCTGTATGTCAAAAGTTAGACTGTCATTTGAAGAAATAATAGTATATTATGTTATTATGAGTAGAAAGCGGTATTTTTGTGTTGAACCCAGCTATTGCGGCCGAGGCGTTAGCCGAGGCTAGGCAAGCTGGGTAAAACACAAAAAGGGCGTTCTACTCCGAATGACATATACTATTTTTTCTTCAAGTGTTTCAAAGAATTTTTTGGCATTTTTTTGAATTTTTTTAATTGTAGTGTTTGAAATTTCAGCCAAAGCTAGCTGTGTACACGACAAAACAAAAACGACACAACTGCCAAATAACAATTTTCAATATAATGAGTTGCTGTCACAACGTGGTCACAACTGCCGCTGCCAGCGGTGAACTAAGACACTAACATTTTTTTACTAGTACAACAATAACAACATTTTTGTACTAGTAAGACAATGAATATCTTCTATAGTGTGTGTACAGGAGCATAATATGAATATTATAATACGCTTGAAGAAAAATGTTATTTACCGGTTTCAGGCTATTAAGCCTTTGTTTACATAGAAGAAAATTAGGTTTGTAATTAAGTAATAACTTGACTGTATCTGTACGGTAATATTACCATACTGTCATGTCAAAACAAAATAAGAGTTTGCCATTCTGAATGAACAAAGAACAAGAACAATATTCTAAATGAAGCAAAAGAGAATGAATCTTTACACAATTTAATTAAACAAAATAAATTTTAATGTTTATTTGTATTCGTGTCCGCGGCCCAAAAATGTCAGTTCTAAGAACCGTAGAATTATTTTTGCGTATTTTGGAATATATACTCTTAATTTTTTTTTAATTTTTTGAAACACCCTGTATAGACTTAAAACTTTAAAAAAAACTGTTGGCCGAATGACTGGTGATAATACCGAAACCCTTTACTTTTGGCACAATGAAAAGCAATTTCATAAATATAGTGCGTACAGTAAAATCTACCTTGCAAGACATATGGGACAATACTCACAGGAAAATGTGCAGAAGTTAAGGATCCAATGCCCAATAGAATTAAAGCTGGTATTACTAATAAAGAAGATGTAACCCAATATTACATGGCGGGATACTTGAATAACATATTCAGTTTTTGTATGTTTAAAATCTATATTTTAAACTAGTCGAAAGACATTTCTCACCATTTGCGTAGGTTTTATAATTTATTTGTTAAAAATGTTAACCGGCCCGACTAATATGAGTTTGGGCTCATTCCGAAAGTAGCATTAATTAAAAAAATCAAATTAGTTAATAAAATAAATAAATTTATAAAAAAACAATTATTTCCATGGCTTATGCCCAGAAATTTGGTTTCATTCAGTTAGTCAATATAATTTTACATTGTAATTTAAAAAATATTCAACAGGAACTACCATTAAATTGTTTGGCTAACTGAATAAAGCAAAGTTTAAACTTTAAATGTTAAGGTACATTCACAAATGAAAATTAGGTTTATCGTTTTTGTTTAGATTTAAGTAAGTCATTCATAAATGCAAGTTTAATTTAACTCTAATTTAGTTTTGATTCAAAAACAAGATTAAAATATCGGTAGAGCAATACTTAATAGATACCCGTGCGCCGTGAAACTGTCATTCGCTTGGCATTATTGGTTATATTTCAGCAATTATTATGTTTTGTCAGTCTCCTTGTTCTTCTCGAATTTGGTTTAAAGGCCGAATCTACCAAGTGAATACTAAATAAAGATGGATGTATATTTCTATATCGTTTTAGACTCGTTGTCATTGGTGAAGTTTGTGACGTCAAACTAAATCATAAAGCTAAAATTTAGAGACATTAAATTCTGAAGTGTGAATGGAGTCATAACATAATATGCGGCCAAGGTCTTTAAATCTAAAGTATAAAACATAAATCTAAACCTAATTTTCATTTGTGAATGAACTTTTAGTGGTACAACTGATCATTACTTGATTAAATTATCTAAAAACAGTATACGAAACTCGTTTATTTGAAAAAATTGGACATAAACAACATTATCTTATTGAAAAGAGAAGGTATATTTTGCCCCAAAATCAGGGAACCTGTGGCACAGTTTTGCTCATAACAACCTCATACCTCTTAAAATAAAAAAAGTTACTAATAGTGAGCCAACTTATAAACACCGTTCATATTTTTCAAATCAATTAATAATATTAATAAGTTGTATTTATTTATAATTCTCATTTCAGGACCCCAGAAAACGGTTCAATTCAACCTTTACGTCCAGAGCACTCAATCCCTGTGAATTCAATATGGCCGCATAAATTTTACAATTCCGATATTTATCTTGCAAATATGATATCCAAAAACGGTGGTTATGGCATATTTATCGACTACTTGAAACCTTTACTAGTAAGCTGGGTAACTAAAAATGATTTTGGAGCAGTCGCCATCTTACAAACTCTAGAGGAATATAAACGCAAAGGATATGCAGCTCTGCTGATCAAAATACTAGCTAAAAAGGAAGCAGAAAAAAATCTAGACTCTATTACGTACATCGTAAGGAAGAATATTGTATCACAGACATTATTCAAAGGATTAGGTTTTGTGAAAAATAATGACGTGAGATGGGTGCAATTTAAACCTCTAGAAAATAGACAAATTAAATCCAAGTTATAATTATTAAACATATGTGTAAAAATACTGTTTAATTAAATTGTAAAGATTTAAGCTGCGTTCAGAGCTACCGAATTATAAATTACAATTAGCACTTAAAATTAATACAAGCTCTTTGACTTATGGCAATCATCGCTAGCGTTCACAGCAACAAAATTAAGACGTTAAGTGTACGTTGTAAGTGGTATGTATACAGACCCTAAACTTTTCACTTACAATTAGTGCGACACATATATCATCTTGTCTCATTCTGTCAGAAACGTCAAACGGCATAGCACATATAATCTGTTTTAAATATGGTATATGATGTAGGATATTGTAATACATAAGAATATAGAAAGGCGAAGAATCGCATGTATTTATATTTGTCACTTTTTACAGAATGTCTTTCATTTCTAAACATATTTTTATCACAATAGAAAATATTATGATACGAAATATTTTTATCTGTCTATTATAATGTTCAAGTATAGTGTTCAAACAACAAATACTACTTTATTTACAGTTTAAAAATCATTTAATTTTTTTATTTATATAGATTGTTTCATCGATTTTTTAATAGATGTCACTTTCACTAAGTGCTAATTCTAAACGCTATTTCAGATTTAAAACCGATTACTGTTTGTAATTACCAATAGTAATTTATAATTCAGTAGCTGTGAACAAATACAAGAACAAGATTTAGACTTAATATTTATTTTCCGAAAACTAAACAACTTATCAACAGTTACTAAACAAAACTATAATAACATTGAAATGTTAGTCTTCTCTTTTCACTCTTAAATAGGTACAATGCACCCCCTTTAAGTATAAGGAAAGAGTAGGCTACTAATGGAACAAACGACAGCGATAGCAGAAGTGTCATCAAGGTTGCCAAATTCTAGGGGTAGGGTTAGTTTGTTGAATATAAGCTGGTTTTAAACAATCGGTCGATACGATTTCTAAACTACAGTAAAAACAATCAATATGACCGATCAAGGCCATCTACGAATTGTATGGATTAAGATTTTTAGCCCCGCCCATTCTTTCAAATTCAGTAGTATCGTTATCGTTTACTTAGTTTTTATGAGGGTACATAAGATACTACTGTTATTTTATTATTATAAGTATTTTATGTTACCGTAAAAGCATTCAAAATTCAAAACTAAGTCAACTGGTAAGTATACGAGGTTTGTCCCAAAAGTATCCGACCTTCTTTTATATTTTCCCGCTGCTGTTATTCTGCGTCATCGGGCTGGTGGCATCCTTTGAACTAGTCCCCATTTGATTGAAAAATACGCTTCCAACGGCCTTTCCACTTTTGGAAGCAGTCCTGGAACTCGTTTTTTGGTATTGCCTTTAGAGCGTTCGTCGTATTAATTTCGACTGTTTCTTTTTCGTCGAATCGGTGTCCTTTGAGCTGCATTTTAAATCTTGGGAACAGCCAAAAGTCGCAGGGAGCTACGTCAGAACTGTACGGAGGCTGACGGAGCTGTACGACTTTGTGCTGAGCGATTTCAAGGCGAAACTTTTTCTGCTCCACACGCGAACCATTTGCAAATTTTCCAAGATCATTCTAGTTCTCGCACAGTCAATCGATGATCTTCATTGAACGCAAGTTGCACACGTTCAATATTATCTGGTGTTTTTGTCGTCAAAGGCCGCCCAGATCTTGGGTTACTATCAACAGATGTGCGGCCATCATTGAACCGCTTATCCCAGTCTTTTATTTGTTTTGCTCATAAACTCGTCCCTAAATGCCGTCTTCATCATTTCAATGGTCTCCACACAACTCTTTTCGACAACACTTTGTAAACAAATGCACGCTGCACGTAAACTAAGGCGCACATAGCGTTTTCAGCTTACAAGTCGAGTGCGCACTGGTGCACACTTTTTTGCACTGACAGTTTTCAGCTTGTCATTGAGTGCAAAATTTAGTCAGCTGATGCGTTTTCAGCCGTACACTGGCTCAGTACTTTTGTGCACTGACTCTTTAAGCATAGGCGCCGACTGCGTGGGGGCTTCAGGCTTTGAGCCCCCACACGGAAAAATCTGAAGGGGTTCTGACCCCACATACAAATTATTTTTAAAGTACACTCATTTTGAAATATTTTTATTAAGTACATCAATTCCTTATACAAAGTAACAATGTATACCTATTCTATTATTTATTTTATTAAATTTCTTACTTGTCATATTGTATTAACTAAAGTACTGCGTAAGTAACGCGTGCGGACTAGCAAATAGTACTGCCACCAGTGTTGCCAGATTTAAAATGCAGATTGCCGGAAATCAATAATAAAATTATCAGATTTTTGTAAAATCACGGTAGATTTTACTGCTGTGAAATTTATATATATATATATATATATATATATATATATATATATATATATATAGGGTGTTTCCTATAAAACAACCAGCGCTTTTTTGGGTGAACTAATGACTTTAGAAAAAAATCTGATGTGGCCAGCACATTACCTTCCGTCAGTTCTATGTATTTTGTATAAATGTCATACAGAAAGTACCTTGAAAATATTTCTTGTACATTACCTTAAGGCAGTTGTATGTATTTTAAACAAATTCCAAACAGAAAGTTTCTAACAAAAGATCCTATATTTCCAGTAAAATTATAAGATAAACATACTGTCAGCTGCACTTGACACTGATACCTTTCAATCAGAATTTTCTATTTTCTTAATGTAGCAGCTGTTTCCAGGGTTATAGCAAAGCTGACTAATATACATGATATTTAATGTCTTTATAATTTTTTAACTCTATGTCCATTTAATATGAAGTATAAAATGCATTCAAATTGTATAGAGAATAAATAATTCTTTAATATTTATAATAACATTAAATGTGAAAAAATGATATTTAACACCGTTTTTTCAAGAAAAACTGTTAAAATCTTCAAATGAGGGTACTTCCGGTTGACCAATTATAACCAAAATCTAATCAGCTCTTCACATGGCTGTAACGAAGAGGAATACGAAAGAATTATAATTTTTTGAATTGTAGTATTAGAGTTATCGCATTAGAAAATTTTGTCACACACAGACACACACACACACACACACACATACATACATACACACACACATACATACATACATACACACACACACACACATACAGACATCATCGTAAAAATAGTAAAATCGTATTCTAGGGACCCTAAAACGTGTTTATTCATCAAAAACTCACCACCGAATTTTTTGACCAAAGACAATACCTTCCTTACCTAAAGGTGACGGAAGGTAAAAATGTTATATACAACAAATGATCAAGAATAAGGGGCTAATTTATTAATAATAACAATCCGAAAATTCGACCAGTGGTTCTCAAACGGCAGAACAAAATTATATTTTTTTAAATGGTATCCTATATAATTTTTTAGCCCATTAGATAGAGATTTGTTTCTGATTTCAACGATATGAATATGGCATAGGGTTGTATAACAATTATTTCGAGAAAAATGGTATTATATTAGTAGTATACTAGCCTAAACTCGGCTTCGCCGAGTTCAGCCTAGGGCTCCGCCGATGGTGTTTTACAATAGACTATACGTACATCCAATATGACGGATGACAATGTTTATCTTTTTAACTTTGTACATGTTCTTCGATCGATTGTGATATGAATTCTGCCTTTCTGATCCTTTTCGACGTGTTTCCTTATACATTTTCCAAAATTCTATTTAAAAATAAAATATATATTAAATTAGCATAAAACATGGCTTAAAATCATTTTATATACCTACCTCGTTTAATTCATTATTTTTTCTTCAATTTTACATATTACTTAAGCATTTTTGTTGCATTTAAATGATGAAAACCGATAATTTGTCATCATTGACACTGACATACCATATGACATGACAGCGTTTATCGTCTTAAATTTTCAAGGAAAACTGTGATCGTTACTGTGAAAAATATTGTTTCTGTCTCAATTTTCAACATTTAATAATTTTTTACTCGAAAACTATGCATCCTACAGAAATTTCGGTTATTACGAGGGCACTCGAGACAATCATTTCCTACAACTTGGTGCAAATTTCACGAAAATCGCTCACACCATTCAGGCTGTAGAGGTGTTCAAAGGATGGCGATCGTCTTGATTAAAATATATAAATATAGATAGTGAATCTAATCGTTTAGTATATAAGACTAGCCTAAACTCGGCTTCGCCGAGTTCAGCCTAGGGCTCCGCCGATAGTGTTTTATGATAGACTATACGAACATCCAATATGACGGATGACAATGTTTATCTTTTTAATTTTGTATATGTACTCCGACCGATTGTCATAATAATTCTGCCTTTCTAATCCTTTTCGACGTGTTTCCTTATTCATTTTCCAATATTCTATTTACAAAATAAAATATATAATACATTAATATAAAACATGGCTTAAAATCATTGTATATACCTACCTCGTTCATTTTATCATCTTTTCTTTAATGTTACATATTATTGGAACATTTCTTTGCATTTAAAAGTATGAAAACCGATAATTTGTAATCATTGACATTGACATACCATATGACATGACAGCGTTTATCTTCTTAAATTTTTCAATGAGAACTGTGATCGTTACTGCGACCTATTGTTTCTGTCCCAATTTTCAATTTTTAATAATTTTTTACTCGAAAACTGTGCATCCTACAGAAATTTGTGTTATTACGAGGGCACTCGAGACAATCAAAACCTACAATTTGAAACAAATTTCACGAAAATCGGTCGTACCATTCAGGCTGTAGAGGTGTTCAAAGGTTGGCGATTGGCTTTTTGATTAATTCAAATATATATATATATATATATATATATATATATATATATATATATATATATATATATATATATATATATATAACTATATTGAATCTAATCATTTAGTATTATAGACTAGCCTAAACTCGGCTTCGCCGAGTTCAGCCTAGGGTTCCGCCGATGGTGTTTTACGATAGACTATACGTACATCCAGTATGACGGATGACAATGTTTATCTTTTTAATTTTGTACATGTTCTTCGATCGATTGTGATATGAATTCTGCCTTTCTGATCCTTTTCGACGTGTTTCCTTATACATTTTCCAAAATTCTATTTAAAAAATAAAATATATATTAAATTAACATAAAACATGGCTTAAAATCATTTTATATACCTACCTCGTTTAATTCATTATTTTTTCTTCAATTTTACATATTACTTAAGCATTTTTGTTGCATTTAAATGATGAAAACCGATAATTTGTCATCATTGACATACCATATGACATGACAGCGTTTATCGTCTTAAATTTTCAAGGAAAACTGGGATCGTTACTGTGACCTTTATTGTTTTTGTTCCAATTTTCAATCTTTAATAATTTTTTACTCAAAAACTATGCATCCTTCAGAAATATTACTTATTACGAGGGCACTCGAGACAATCATTTCCTACAACTTGGTGAAAATTTCACGAAAATCGCTCAGACCATTCAGGCTGTAGAGGTGTTCAAAGGATAGCGATCGTCGTGATGAATTCAAATATATATATATATATATATATATATATATATATATATATATATATATATATATATATATATATATATATATATATATATATATATATATATATATATATATATATATATAGAACTATAGATAGTGAATCTAATCGTTTAGTATTATAGACTAGCCTAAACTCGGCTTCGCCGAGTTCAGCCTAGGGCTCCGCCGATAGTGTTTTATGATAGACTATACGTACATCCAATATGACGGATGACAATGTTTATCTTTTTCATTTTGTACATGTTCTTCGATCGATTGTCATATGAATTCTGCCTTTCTGATCCTTTTCGACGTGTTTCCTTATACATTTTCCAAAATTATATTTAAAAAATAAAATATATATTAAATTAACATAAAACATGGCTTAAAATCATTACATATACCTACCTCGTTAAATTCATCATCTTTTCTTTAATGTTACATATTATTGAAACGTTTCTTTACATTTACAAGTATGAAAACAGATAATTTATAATCATTGACATTGACATGCCAAATGATATAACAGCGTTTATCATTTTAAAATTTTCAAGGAAAACTGTGATCAAACACTTGTGTTCGAACTTCACATTAATCTAGTTAGGAATATTTACTTTTTACCTAGTTATTTATGACATATTTGGCAACATTTTCCAGGTGCATATGAACCGTCAAAATTTATAATTTTTAATTATAATGTTTTACGCCATTTTACCTGTGCAGATATAATTGCCCATTCTCATAAATTATGATTATGAAATAAACTTCTTTCAAATTGCCCTCATTTCATAAATATTTCTATTTAAAGGTTCAAAATGACATGTCAAACATGACATGCCAAATGACATGACAGCGACAGCGTTTATCGTCTTAAATTTTCAAGGAAAACTGTGATCGTTACTGTGACCATTATTGTTTTTGTCCCAATTTTCAATGTTTAATAATTTTTTACTCAAAAACTATGCATCCTACAGAAATATTACTTATTACGAGGGCACTCGAGACAATCATTTCCTACAACTTGGTGTAAATTTCACGAAAATTGCTCACACCATTCAGGCTGTAGAGGTGTTCAAAGGATGGCGATCGTCGTGATGAATTCAAATATATATATATATATATATATATATATATATATATATATATATATATATATATATATATATATATATATATATATATAGATATAACTATAGATAGTGAATCTGATCGTTTAGTATTAGGACTAGCCTAAACTCGGCTTCGCCGAGTTCAGTCTAGGGCTCCGCCGATAATGTTTTATGATAGACTATACGTACATCCAATATGACCGATGACAGTGTTTATCTTTTTAATTTTGTACATGATCTTCGATCGATTGTGATATGAATTCTGCCTTTCTAATCCTTTTTGACGTGTTTCTTTATACATTTTCCAAAATTCTATTTAAAAAAATAAATGTATATTAAATTAACATAAAACATGGCTTAAAATCATTGTATATAGGGCGCGAGCAGACACGTGACTCAAGCGACCTTGACGTGCTTGGAATCAGCTGATTTGTGTGCGCATGTCATTTTGACAAGAACAATCTCACGTTGACAGTACCAATGTTTTAACTTATTTTGATTTTGAACTGCTTTAATGTTATTATTTTACAATTTTTAGGCAGTGAAACATATGAAATTAAAAATAATAACATTTTAGCAGTTAAAAATCAAAATAAATCATAACATTGGTCTTGTCAACGTGACATTGTTCTTGTCAAAATGACATGCGCACACAAATCAGCTGATTCCAAGCACGTCAAAGTCGCTCGAGTCACGTGTCTGCTCGCGCCCTATACCTACCTCGTTCATTTTATCATCTTTTCTTTAATGTTACATATTATTGGAACATTTCTTTGCATTTAAAAGTATGAAAACCGATAATTTGTAATCATTGACATTGACATACCATATGACATGACAGCGTTTATCTTCTTAAATTTTTCAATGAGAACTGTGATCGTTACTGCGACCTATTGTTTCTGTCCCAATTTTCAATTTTTAATAATTTTTTACTCGAAAACTGTGCATCCTACAGAAATTTGTGTTATTACGAGGGCACTCGAGACAATCAAAACCTACAATTTGAAACAAATTTCACGAAAATCGGTCGTACCATACAGGCTGTAGAGGTGTTCAAAGGTTGGCGATTGGCTTTTTGATTAATTCAAATATATATATATATATATATATATATATATATATATATATATATATAACTATATTGAATCTAATCGTTTAGTATATAGGACTAGCGAAAACTCGGCTACGCCGAGCTTCCCCTAGGGCTCCGCCGATGGTGTTTTATAATAGTCTATACGTAGATCTAACCCTTCTAGGCACATTTTAAACCCAAAGTGCTAACGCCAACAGTCTTTCACTGTGTCCACGCAACATGCCTATCCAAACCGGCCACGCAACATGCCCACCGGAACTGTCCACGCAATATTATAAAGGAATTAAATTCATAAAGCAGCCAAATATGATATAACCATGGAAACAGCTAGGTACTATATTAAGAAAATTCTGATTCACAGATGTCCGTATCAATGACTATGGAATTTATACAAAATACATAGAACTAACAGAAGGTCATGTAGTGAAAATAAAGTCATTTACAAGAAACTTTCTGTATGCAATTTGTACAAAATATTCAGAACCGACGGAAGGTAATGTGCTGGCCACATCAAACTTTTTTAAATTCATTTTATACTTAATAAAATATACAATGTTTCATCACTTCTGCCCAGTTGCACCGCTGACCCTTAAATTTTAAGCCAGTCTTTTTGGATTGTTCTAAAATGATTTTTGATTTTTAAATGATTTCCCTTCTTTTGTTGTATTGACTGTTTGTGAATATTAGGTATGCTGAGGTTAATAAAGTTGAGAATTTGAAGGATATGGTTTTGGTAAACTGAATGGTTTTGTATAGATTTTGTTGAGTATCGAAGATCAAAGATATGGGTGAAACAGGTGATTCGGTTGGTTTGCTATTTTGGCAATATATGTCAGATTTCGAACGTCGCTCGCAAAGTTCACTGTATTTTCTTGTTTGTTTATTAATAGAAATTTAATAAATTCCAATCTGCAGTAGATTTAAAAGGTACAAAATCAGAGCCCAGATGGCTTTTATAACAAAAGATAGTACTTTTTGAACAAACTGTGTAAATTTGGCTAAGCGGTAAAAAAATGTATATAGTTTTTATTTCATTAATATTTTCCATTTCCAAATTTGCACCCTTTATCAAATCCATAAAAAAATTGTCTTAAATATACCTCAATCATTCTCCTGTGTATTCGTCTAAACAAGATTTGGGATATCTTTCCTCGTTTTGAATTATGAATTTTTTCAACCACCCCTGTCAAAGTAACAGTTGATATTTTTCTTAGTCAATACAGATCTTTGATTTTCAATGATAACTCTGTTTTTAAAAATTCATGTCAAAATAGGGAAAGTAAAATTAATAAAAGTTGCAGCTACCAAATTTTGAATATAGACATAAATTAAGCCATATTTTTAAACCGAGGCGTGAGGTGTTTTTAATCCGATATTTAACCACTTTCATACCGTAAATGCACAAACCAACTCTCTAAAATACATTTTTGCAAGAATAAACACTATTTGCAACAAAAATCTTGAGATTGATTAATTTTTAAACCCACATTTTTAGCCGAAACTAATTAAGAGTACACGCATGTTTGAGGGCTAATAACTCCTGAACTGTTTGAAATATCTTTAAATTAATACAGAAATGGTGATGTATGAGGTTGAAATATGAATGAGCTCCTATATTATTGTTGCAATCAACACATGTTTTGTATAAATGCTGTGATGTGATTATATTGTTATAAAGCATTGTTGTAATCATGACATTTTACATGATAAATATGTAAAGTACATTGTATTGTAATTTACCTCGGACACAGTTAAAATATCTCATTTTCAACTTCAAAAATGTATTTCAGATACAATATTTATCTCCTACACTAATTTTTATTAACGACGATAGTGTGGTGCACAAAATATTTAAACATTACTTTCACCGCAAATTTGAAATTTCTTTGTCGACCACCGGCTTTTCATCTTCGGTAATTTTTTTTTCACATTATGCGGGATGGAAAATTTTCTAAATTATTGTTCAATATCTCTAAAATATGTAGATACCTAATAATTATAAGATATTATTTAAAATTAACAATTTTTTATGGACAGTATAAAAATTAATTGACTAATGTCACATTGATGAAATTAGAAATATTTGTTTTTTACTTAGTTACTTTGGCAACACTTGTGAACGGACTTCACATTAGTCTAGTTTGGAATATTTGTTTTTTACCTAGTTACTTATGGCATATTTGGAAACACTTTCCAAGTTCATATGAACCGTCAAAATTTATAGTTTTTAATTATGTTATAGGCCTTTTTTACTTGTGAAAAATAATTTCCTACTCTCATCATTTAAGATAAGGAATATTTGTTTTTGAATTAGTTATATTTAAAATTTACTGTATTTATAAAGGCAGTACGGAATTAATGGGCTAACTTCACACTAATGCAGTAAGGAATACTTGTTTTTTACATAGTTACTTATGGCAAATTTGGCAACAATATCTCCTGTAGTTTTATATAAAATTTACAATTTTTTATTGACAGTATAAAAATTAATTGACTAATGTCACTTTGATGGAATTAGGTCCTGAGTTACGAATGCTGTACCCACTTTGTTATTTATTTTTGATGAGTCTAGATATATAAATTTTTTGTCCTTATGGTCTTTTTGGATTGTTCTAAAGTGATTTTTCTTTTCTTGTATTGACTAAGATCTACATTTATGTTAGGTATTCCAAAGGACTATGGGCGGTATTTTGGAAGGAATATTTTTGTAAATATTAGTTATGCTGTGGTTAATAGAGTTGAGAAATTGAAGGATAAGGTTTTGGTACACTGAATGGTTTTGTATATTGTTGAGTACAGAGAATCAAAGATAAGGTTTAAACAAGTGATTCCGTTGGCTTGCTATTTTGGCAATATATGTCAGATTTCGAATGTCGCTCGCAAAGTTCACTGTATTTTCTTGTTTGTTTATTAATAGAAATCTAATAAATTTCAATCTACAGTAGATTTCAAAGGTACAAAATCAGACCCTAGATGATTTTTATACCAAAAGATAGTACTTTTTAAACAAACTGTGTAAATTTGGCTAAGCGGTAAAAAAATTGTATATAATTTTTATTTAATAATATTTATTCCGTTTCCAAATTTGCACCCTTTATCTAATCCATTAAAAATTTGTCTCAAATATACCTCCATCATTCCCCTGTGTATTTGTCTAAACAAGATTTGGGATATCTTTCCTCGTTTTTGAATTATGAATTTTTTTAACCATCCCTGTCAAAGTAACAGTTGATATTTTTCTTAGTCAATACAGATCTTTGATTTCCAATGATAACTCTGTTTTTAAAAATTCATGATGTCAAAATGGGGAAAAGAAAATTAAAAAATCTGATGTGGCCAGCACATAACCTCTCGCCAGATATTTTACCTGGTTGTATTTTTAAATACAAATACATATATTCATGACGCACTACAAAATAATTCTCACATATATTTGCAAAATCTGTGGGATGTTTTAATATAAATTATGTACAATTCATACATTTTCTTTATATTCAATATCCTGAAATTTTCTTTTTCCACTTTCCTTTTCTTTTTCTTTATATTCGTCATTTTTTCGAAAATTCCTTTTGTATTCTTTTTTACGTATATTCTTTTCATAATCTTTATAATGATGTACAAATATTTTTGACAATGGCATACAAATCTTTTTGACAGTGACATTTATGTGTCAGTTACAAACATTTGAATTTCTTGTCTTGAAGTAGTTTGATCTGAGATTTTTTTACATCAAATTATTTTATATGCATATCTTTATCTCTAAATCTATAGAAGATATAATAATGAATTTATATTTATCGAATAAAGAATTTAACGTTCTTTAATATAAGTATTTACATAAATTTTCGATAAATAATATTTAGATGATTTTTTTCTTGTAACTACTACTTCCGGTTGTCCAATTGTTACCAAAACTTAATCGACTCTTCCCATTATTGTTAGATTGAGGAATCCGTAGTTAAAAATGTCTTAAGTCTTATAGTATTTGCGAAATTGTGGATCCAACATCCACACACACACATCCACACACACATACGGACATCATCGTAAATATGTTATAATCGGATTCTAGGGACCTTAAAACGTGCTTATTCACTAAAATTTGGATATGCGATTTTTAGCATGAATCCAATACCTCTCTTAGCGAGGGGTAAAAATAAAGTTGCAGCTACCAAATTTTGAATATATGCATAATTCAACCCATATTTTTAAACCGAGGCGTGAGGTGTTTTTAATCAGATATTTAACCACTTTTATACCGGAAATGTACAAAACAACCCTCTAAAATACATTTTTGCAAGAATAAACACTATTTGCAACAGAAATCTTGAGATTGAATCATTTTTAATCTTACATTTTTAGCCGACGCTAATCAAGAGTATATGCATTTTTGGAGGCTCTTAACTGTTTCAAATATCTTCAAATTAACACAGAAATGGTGATGTATAAGTTGAAATATGAATGAACTCCTAAATTATTGCTGTAGTTAAAACATGTTTTGTATAAATGCTGTGTTGTTATTATATTGTTAGAAAACATTGTTGTAATCAATACATTTAACATGATAAATATGTAAAATACATTATTTTTAAACTACAACTTTTTAAAGGAAACATTTTAATTGTTGTTAACCTCATGAATTATTTAAATATTATATTGCTATTCAGCAAGATAATCAGTGATCACTTCCCTTTGTTATATAGGTAATCTTTGCAAGTAAGTCTAATACATTGTCCCGCTTTTTTTGTGTATAGACTTAGGTTACCTGGCACCTGGTTGATTTAAAATATTTTATTGAACTTACTCATGGTAAAATTTACAGCTGTATTAACTTAAAAACTAAAATCTACATACATTGTTTACTATATTTTAATATCTTTTATTATTTACAGCAGATAATATAATAATAAAGAAATAGCCATAAAATGTGTGATTTATAGTAAATTATCTCGGACACGGTTAAAATATTTCATTTCTGATTTCAAAAATATGTTCCAGATACAGTATTTATCTCTTATACTAATTTTTATTAACATATTTAAACATTACTTTCACCGCAAATTTGAAATTTTTTTGTCGGCCACCGGCGTATCGTCTTCGCTCATTTTTTTCACATTCTGCGGAGTCGAAAATACACACTTGTGTACGAAATTCACATTAATCTAGTTAGGAATATTTGTTTTTTACCTAGTTACTTATAGTTACTTATGACATATTTGGCAACACTGTCAAAGTGCATATGAACCGTCAAAATTTATAATTTTTAATTATAATGTTTTCGGCCATTTTACCTATGCAGATATAATTGCCCATTCTCATAAATTATGATTATGAAATAAACTTCTTTCAAATTGTCCTCATTTCATAAATATTTCTATTTAAAGGTTCAAAATGACATGTCAAACATGGCGTTCTTCGTCTTAAATTTTTCCATGTTCTCTTTGATCTATTGTTTCAATAATCCAATTTTCAACATTTAAGAATTTTTTACACGAAAACTATGCTTCCTACAGAAATTTAACCTATTACGAGGGCACTCGAGACAATCATTTCCTACAACTTGGTGCAAATTTCACGAAAATCGCTCGCACCATTCAGGCTGTAGAGGTGTTCAAAGCTTTGGCGATCGTCGTGATTAAAGAAAATATATATAGATAGTGAATCTGATCGTTTAGTATTAGGACTAGCGAAATCTCGGCTACGCCGAGGTTCCCCTAGGGCTCCGCCGACAGTGTTTTATAATAGTCTTTACGTGCATCCAACCTGTCTACGCACAATGTAAAACCATTTTTTTCTCGCTTGCCTCTGCAACCTGCCCACCCAAACAGCCCCAGCTACATGCTCACCCAAACTGCTCACGCAGCATGCCCACCAAAACTGCCCACTGAAACTGCCTACCCAAACTGCTCATCCCAAACTGCCATTCAAACTACCTATCCATACTGCCCACCCAAACTGCCCACTCAAACTACCTATCCATACTGCCCACGGAACCTGTTCAACCAAACTGCCCACTCAAACAGCACACCCAAACTGCCCGCTTAAACTGCCTACTCATACTGCCGACTCAAACTGTCGTAATCTGCAATAATTTCTTTTATAATGTTCTTGTTGGTGTTGCAGTTGTAAAACTAGATCTAGATGGACTAATAAAAATTATTTATTTGAACAAATATTTAAAAATTAGAGTAGTTTGAGTGAAGACAAAACTTGTCATTTTTGAAGGTTTGAAGTCAGAGACAGAACATGGATAAGACATTTTTTACTAATGGCAACTGTTTGGCGGACTTCTGTGTAAATCAAACGCATGTCGTATACTTGATTAGTGAAAGTAACATGCACATCTAAATATCTAAGTGATATTCCACTTTTTGCAAATTAAACGTCATTTTTGACAACCGAAAAATATTGTTCTCTAGAATAAATTGATATTCAGATTTAGCTGGTACGTAATTGGTCGACTTTACAGTATTACAACTTTTACAACTTGACAAAGTATGCAAAATATGTTTCAGATTGTTCCAGATTATAATTTCTTTCAGTTCTCGTTAGCAAACCATGAACTATAGAAAGCTACTCTAACCTTCGAGTTTCCCCTAAGGCTTTTATATATATATATATATATATATATATATATATATATATATATATATATATATATATATATATTTATATATATATATATATATATATTTTAGTTGTTTACTTGTACACTCAATTCACAAATAGTGCTAACGTTAACATATTTCTCAGATATCAAAGATCTCTTCTCTCAAAAAATCTGAATTTTGACCAAAAACAAAAGCCGATCGAGCTATTAAAATTTGCCATTTAAGAATATAATTAACATTCTTACATTTAAACAATATATTTACAATAATACAGACCGAGAAGATGGAACATATAGAAGTTTAACATGGGTATTAAATTTGCGAAAATTTGTTGTCCTGTATATTTTAGAGCAAAAATTTACAAATAAAATTAATATTTACTTTTAAAAAATCTTTATTTAATACAATAGAATATCTGTTGCACTAAATATATAGAAAAAAAATTTTCTTCAAAAATCAGGTATTCTATCCATGGAAATAAAACAAGAGGCGAATTCTGGCGACAAACACAAATCCATGAATCCGTGAATTTGTTTCCAAACAATGACGTCAAGAATCCGTGCATTTGTCATGATTCCATCGTTACGCCAGAATGAATAATTCTGTTTTGATTCCATCAAATGAGTGAGAGAGTGAGCGACAGTAGTAAGGTTAATAACAAGTGAATATTTTGTAAAGTTATGGATTCGATAACTTCTGTTCTGATATCATTTTTTGATGTATTATTTTCTGATGATGAAGAGTTTATATATGACAGCATTTAAAATAAAATTAATCGTAAGAGTCAATTTATTAATGATGCATCAAGTACAGTTATTTTAAACAAAGAAACATATAATAGGATACAAAATTACTATGAAGAAATAATTTTTGATATTAGTATCAGTCATTTCAGTATTCATTTTCACTTAACCTATTTTGTGCACTGACAAAACTAATTTAAACATCTGCTTCAGAGAGAGAGAGAGAGGGATCTATAAAAGAAAATGACAGACCTATGGAAGTTGCGCGCTAGCTGCATTCATTGAATCGGACGGATTACTAACTCATGGCGTCATGAGTTTGTCGCCAGAATGCGGTTATTCCATATTTCCCTCAAACACACATTTGTTTCCGTCGCCAGAATTCGCCTAAGATCTTATTTTGACAGTTCAGAGTTATTGATGTTAATTGTTGTAATCATTGTGTCTACATTGTTATAATTCAGAAATAAATATTCAAATAGTATGATCTTAATTGATATTTTCTTCTGTTTTTTATTTTATTTCCATAGCTATATGATATGTGGCGATAATGTCATATTTTATTTTATAAGTACAAATATTCTAATTAACCTCCCATGTTTCGCATTTGTTGCACACCTTTATACATATTATTGTACTACATGATTTCAGTATTTATAGCATGTTGTTATTCTCAAGTTTAATAATACAATAAATTAGATTTGACGTTTCCAATTTGACTTTTATAAATAAATCTGAACAAATTGTTAAACACTTATTTTATCAATATTTTCATAATAGAAAATATGGAAATAAACCAAAGTTTATATGTGAATTATTATATTGCCGACAGATGTCAGTGCCATCTGAGGGAAAATTAAAATTTATTAAGAAATTATTAAAAATTACATACATACAGAGTAGAGAAACGCAAAATACATAATAGTTATATTCTCAGTATAGGGTAAATATTATAATAAGTACTAGTATTGTAGCAGAATATTGATTTAATTTAGAAAATTGTCGCGTTAAAATAGTATATCAAAGGATGGCGCTGAAGATGGTTATATCAGTCACACTACGCGAATTGTACACTCCAGGTAAGTGTGTTCTTGACAAGTAATATTTGGGGTGATATTGTGCAAAATGTAATGTATGAAAATAAACTTAATTAAATTGAAATAAATCATAAAAACACATATTTTACTTATATTTTGATGCAATATAATTGTTAAAATACAAATAGAATTTGAGAATGATGTCTGTAAGATTTGGAAATTTCCCTAGAATATGTTATTTTCCGACACAAGGTGTTTTCAGATGAAATTTACATATGTAAAGTCATGAAACAATTATTTACATTATGTTCTTAAATAATATAATTTATTACTTAATATTAAGAATATTTGAACGTTGGGACTTGTGAAATGAGTGTAGCTGCAGTAACACAGTAAAACATTGTATACCTTCCGTCAGAGATGATGCGACGGTAAGGTCATAAAACAATTATTCAGATTATGTTCTTAAAAATTATAATTTATTACTCCATATTAAGAGTGTTTGAATGTTGAGACTTGTGAAATGAGTGGAGTGCAGAGACACAGTGAAACTCTGAATAACTTCGTCAGATATGATGCGATGTTTGTTTTTTAATTTTTATTTATTGTACATGAAAATAATCTATTATTTATAAAGTGAATCAGCACTTCCGATTTTGACTAAGATTTAGTATTAACTGTCTAATGTCTATACAGTGTGAAGTAAGCAACAGTGATTTTACGTGGACTTTTTTTTTTTTTTTTTTTTTTTTTTTTTTTTTTTTTTTTTTTAAACCTATCCTATCTTCCCATCAATACGGAGCACTTGGATCCACGGTTTTAATGTAAGAATTTTGACCAGTTAATATTTTTTTACACAAAAACTATAAAAAGTAAAAATAAGAGACATATAAAAGGCACTAACTTGATTTATTCTCTACTATTTAAAGCAAATTTCATGAAAATCGCTGAAACCGTTTTAGTTGTAGCTTTGTTGAAAAATTTCCCGATCGTCATAATGAATTTTGGGGGCCTGGCTTTTTAGTATATATGATGTAAAACGGCTTTTTAACTCGTAAACGCGTGATTTAAAAAATATGATAATGGTTTCAAGTCATAGATAGGTAAAAAGCAGTCCGTTTTGATATATAATAAGTCATATTGGCGATATATACCAAAATGTGTGGAACAGTTTAAATTTTATTCATACAAAATTGTATAATATTATTTAAAACTATGTAATATAATAAATAGAGATAAGAAATATTAATAAATTAATTTTATAGTAACAAAAATATGTAATTTTGTTATAAAATACGTAATTAATATGAAATGAATGAAGTCAGATATAAGTAAATATTTATTAAAATAATAATAATAAAAGGACATAAATTATATCTGATAATAATAATAATAATAATAATAATAATAATAATAATAATAATAATAAGCAGAGCGGTACAAAAATAAGTAATTTTTATTTAAAATAATCAAATACAATAAATTTTATGCATTTAAAATGGATTCAACATGACACATAACTGTATTAGACTGTCTTCTTAAAAATTTTCACGCCTACTCAATTCAAATAATTAGCCTGTATTCTCTGATTTTGTACATTTGACATCAATACGGAGCACTTGGATCTATTGTTTTAATCAAAGAATTTTGACCAGTTAATAATTTTTTACACAAAAACTATAAAAAGTAAAAATAAGAGACATATAAAAGGCACTAACTTGATTTATTCTCTACTATTTAAAGCAAATTTCATGAAAATCGCTGAAACCGTTTTAGTTGTAGCTTTGTTGAAAAATTTCCCGATCGTCATAATGAATTTTGGGGGCCTGGCTTTTTAGTATATATGATGTAAAACGGCTTTTTAACTCGTAAACGCGTGATTTAAAAAATATGATAATGGTTTCAAGTCATAGATAGGTAAAAAGCAGTCCGTTTTGATATATAATAAGTCATATTGGCGATATATACCAAAATGTGTGGAACAGTTTAAATTTTATTCATACAAAATTGTATAATATTATTTAAAACTATGTAATATAATAAACAGAGATAAGAAATATTAATAAATTAATTTTATAGTAACAAAAATATGTAATTTTGTTATAAAATACGTAATTAATATGAAATGAATGAAGTCAGATATAAGTAAATATTTATTAAAATAATAATAATAAAAGGACATAAATTATATCTGATAATAATAATAATAATAATAATAATAATAATAATAATAATAATAATAATAATAATAATAATAATAATAATAATAAGCAGAGCGGTACAAAAATAAGTAATTTTTATTTAAAATAATCAAATACAATAAATTTTATGCATTTAAAATGGATTCAACATGACACATAACTGTATTAGACTGTCTTCTTAAAAATTTTCACGCCTACTCAATTCAAATAATTAGCCTGTATTCTCTGATTTTGTACATTTGACATCAATACGGAGCACTTGGATCTATTGTTTTAATCAAAGAATTTTGACCAGTTAATAATTTTTTACACAAAAACTATAAAAAGTAAAAATAAGAGACATATAAAAGGCACTAACTTGATTTATTCTCTACTATTTAAAGCAAATTTCATGAAAATCGCTGAAACCGTTTTAGTTGTAGCTTTGTTGAAAAATTTCCCGATCGTCATAATGAATTTTGGGGGCCTGGCTTTTTAGTATATATGATGTAAAACGGCTTTTTAACTCGTAAACGCGTGATTTAAAAAATATGATAATGGTTTCAAGTCATAGATAGGTAAAAAGCAGTCCGTTTTGATATATAATAAGTCATATTGGCGATATATACCAAAATGTGTGGAACAGTTTAAATTTTATTCATACAAAATTGTATAATATTATTTAAAACTATGTAATATAATAAATAGAGATAAGAAATATTAATAAATTAATTTTATAGTAACAAAAATATGTAATTTTGTTATAAAATACGTAATTAATATGAAATGAATGAAGTCAGATATAAGTAAATATTTATTAAAATAATAATAATAAAAGGACATAAATTATATCTGATAATAATAATAATAATAATAATAATAATAATAATAATAATAATAAGCAGAGCGGTACAAAAATAAGTAATTTTTATTTAAAATAATCAAATACAATAAATTTTATGCATTTAAAATGGATTCAACATGACACATAACTGTATTAGACTGTCTTCTTAAAAAATTTCACGCCTACTCAATTCAAATAATTAGCCTGTATTCTCTGATTTTGTACATTTGACATCAATACGGAGCACTTGGATCTATTGTTTTAATCAAAGAATTTTGACCAGTTAATAATTTTTTACACAAAAACTATAAAAAGTAAAAATAAGAGACATATAAAAGGCACTAACTTGATTTATTCTCTACTATTTAAAGCAAATTTCATGAAAATCGCTGAAACCGTTTTAGTTGTAGCTTTGTTGAAAAATTTCCCGATCGTCATAATGAATTTTGGGGGCCTGGCTTTTTAGTATATATGATGTAAAACGGCTTTTTAACTCGTAAACGCGTGATTTAAAAAATATGATAATGGTTTCAAGTCATAGATAGGTAAAAAGCAGTCCGTTTTGATATATAATAAGTCATATTGGCGATATATACCAAAATGTGTGGAACAGTTTAAATTTTATTCATACAAAATTGTATAATATTATTTAAAACTATGTAATATAATAAACAGAGATAAGAAATATTAATAAATTAATTTTATAGTAACAAAAATATGTAATTTTGTTATAAAATACGTAATTAATATGAAATGAATGAAGTCAGATATAAGTAAATATTTATTAAAATAATAATAATAAAAGGACATAAATTATATCTGATAATAATAATAATAATAATAATAATAATAATAATAATAATAATAATAATAATAATAATAATAATAATAATAATAATAATAATAATAATAATAATAATAATAATAATAATAATAATAATAATAAGCAGAGCGGTACAAAAATAAGTAATTTTTATTTAAAATAATCAAATACAATAAATTTTATGCATTTAAAATGGATTCAACATGACACATAACTGTATTAGACTGTCTTCTTAAAAATTTTCACGCCTACTCAATTCAAATAATTAGCCTGTATTCTCTGATTTTGTACATTTGACATCAATACGGAGCACTTGGATCTATTGTTTTAATCAAAGAATTTTGACCAGTTAATAATTTTTTACACAAAAACTATAAAAAGTAAAAATAAGAGACATATAAAAGGCACTAACTTGATTTATTCTCTACTATTTAAAGCAAATTTCATGAAAATCGCTGAAACCGTTTTAGTTGTAGCTTTGTTGAAAAATTTCCCGATCGTCATAATGAATTTTGGGGGCCTGGCTTTTTAGTATATATGATGTAAAACGGCTTTTTAACTCGTAAACGCGTGATTTAAAAAATATGATAATGGTTTCAAGTCATAGATAGGTAAAAAGCAGTCCGTTTTGATATATAATAAGTCATATTGGCGATATATACCAAAATGTGTGGAACAGTTTAAATTTTATTCATACAAAATTGTATAATATTATTTAAAACTATGTAATATAATAAATAGAGATAAGAAATATTAATAAATTAATTTTATAGTAACAAAAATATGTAATTTTGTTATAAAATACGTAATTAATATGAAATGAATGAAGTCAGATATAAGTAAATATTTATTAAAATAATAATAATAAAAGGACATAAATTATATCTGATAATAATAATAATAATAATAATAATAATAATAATAATAATAATAAGCAGAGCGGTACAAAAATAAGTAATTTTTATTTAAAATAATCAAATACAATAAATTTTATGCATTTAAAATGGATTCAACATGACACATAACTGTATTAGACTGTCTTCTTAAAAAATTTCACGCCTACTCAATTCAAATAATTAGCCTGTATTCTCTGATTTTGTACATTTGACATCAATACGGAGCACTTGGATCTATTGTTTTAATCAAAGAATTTTGACCAGTTAATAATTTTTTACACAAAAACTATAAAAAGTAAAAATAAGAGACATATAAAAGGCACTAACTTGATTTATTCTCTACTATTTAAAGCAAATTTCATGAAAATCGCTGAAACCGTTTTAGTTGTAGCTTTGTTGAAAAATTTCCCGATCGTCATAATGAATTTTGGGGGCCTGGCTTTTTAGTATATATGATGTAAAACGGCTTTTTAACTCGTAAACGCGTGATTTAAAAAATATGATAATGGTTTCAAGTCATAGATAGGTAAAAAGCAGTCCGTTTTGATATATAATAAGTCATATTGGCGATATATACCAAAATGTGTGGAACAGTTTAAATTTTATTCATACAAAATTGTATAATATTATTTAAAACTATGTAATATAATAAACAGAGATAAGAAATATTAATAAATTAATTTTATAGTAACAAAAATATGTAATTTTGTTATAAAATACGTAATTAATATGAAATGAATGAAGTCAGATATAAGTAAATATTTATTAAAATAATAATAATAAAAGGACATAAATTATATCTGATAATAATAATAATAATAATAATAATAATAATAATAATAATAATAATAATAATAATAATAATAATAATAATAATAATAATAATAATAATAATAATAATAATAATAATAATAATAATAATAATAAGCAGAGCGGTACAAAAATAAGTAATTTTTATTTAAAATAATCAAATACAATAAATTTTATGCATTTAAAATGGATTCAACATGACACATAACTGTATTAGACTGTCTTCTTAAAAATTTTCACGCCTACTCAATTCAAATAATTAGCCTGTATTCTCTGATTTTGTACATTTGACATCAATACGGAGCACTTGGATCTATTGTTTTAATCAAAGAATTTTGACCAGTTAATAATTTTTTACACAAAAACTATAAAAAGTAAAAATAAGAGACATATAAAAGGCACTAACTTGATTTATTCTCTACTATTTAAAGCAAATTTCATGAAAATCGCTGAAACCGTTTTAGTTGTAGCTTTGTTGAAAAATTTCCCGATCGTCATAATGAATTTTGGGGGCCTGGCTTTTTAGTATATATGATGTAAAACGGCTTTTTAACTCGTAAACGCGTGATTTAAAAAATATGATAATGGTTTCAAGTCATAGATAGGTAAAAAGCAGTCCGTTTTGATATATAATAAGTCATATTGGCGATATATACCAAAATGTGTGGAACAGTTTAAATTTTATTCATACAAAATTGTATAATATTATTTAAAACTATGTAATATAATAAATAGAGATAAGAAATATTAATAAATTAATTTTATAGTAACAAAAATATGTAATTTTGTTATAAAATACGTAATTAATATGAAATGAATGAAGTCAGATATAAGTAAATATTTATTAAAATAATAATAATAAAAGGACATAAATTATATCTGATAATAATAATAATAATAATAATAATAATAATAATAATAATAATAAGCAGAGCGGTACAAAAATAAGTAATTTTTATTTAAAATAATCAAATACAATAAATTTTATGCATTTAAAATGGATTCAACATGACACATAACTGTATTAGACTGTCTTCTTAAAAAATTTCACGCCTACTCAATTCAAATAATTAGCCTGTATTCTCTGATTTTGTACATTTGACATCAATACGGAGCACTTGGATCTATTGTTTTAATCAAAGAATTTTGACCAGTTAATAATTTTTTACACAAAAACTATAAAAAGTAAAAATAAGAGACATATAAAAGGCACTAACTTGATTTATTCTCTACTATTTAAAGCAAATTTCATGAAAATCGCTGAAACCGTTTTAGTTGTAGCTTTGTTGAAAAATTTCCCGATCGTCATAATGAATTTTGGGGGCCTGGCTTTTTAGTATATATGATGTAAAACGGCTTTTTAACTCGTAAACGCGTGATTTAAAAAATATGATAATGGTTTCAAGTCATAGATAGGTAAAAAGCAGTCCGTTTTGATATATAATAAGTCATATTGGCGATATATACCAAAATGTGTGGAACAGTTTAAATTTTATTCATACAAAATTGTATAATATTATTTAAAACTATGTAATATAATAAATAGAGATAAGAAATATTAATAAATTAATTTTATAGTAACAAAAATATGTAATTTTGTTATAAAATACGTAATTAATATGAAATGAATGAAGTCAGATATAAGTAAATATTTATTAAAATAATAATAATAAAAGGACATAAATTATATCTGATAATAATAATAATAATAATAATAATAATAATAATAATAATAATAATAAGCAGAGCGGTACAAAAATAAGTAATTTTTATTTAAAATAATCAAATACAATAAATTTTATGCATTTAAAATGGATTCAACATGACACATAACTGTATTAGACTGTCTTCTTAAAAATTTTCACGCCTACTCAATTCAAATAATTAGCCTGTATTCTCTGATTTTGTACATTTGACATCAATACGGAGCACTTGGATCTATTGTTTTAATCAAAGAATTTTGACCAGTTAATAATTTTTTACACAAAAACTATAAAAAGTAAAAATAAGAGACATATAAAAGGCACTAACTTGATTTATTCTCTACTATTTAAAGCAAATTTCATGAAAATCGCTGAAACCGTTTTAGTTGTAGCTTTGTTGAAAAATTTCCCGATCGTCATAATGAATTTTGGGGGCCTGGCTTTTTAGTATATATGATGTAAAACGGCTTTTTAACTCGTAAACGCGTGATTTAAAAAATATGATAATGGTTTCAAGTCATAGATAGGTAAAAAGCAGTCCGTTTTGATATATAATAAGTCATATTGGCGATATATACCAAAATGTGTGGAACAGTTTAAATTTTATTCATACAAAATTGTATAATATTATTTAAAACTATGTAATATAATAAACAGAGATAAGAAATATTAATAAATTAATTTTATAGTAACAAAAATATGTAATTTTGTTATAAAATACGTAATTAATATGAAATGAATGAAGTCAGATATAAGTAAATATTTATTAAAATAATAATAATAAAAGGACATAAATTATATCTGATAATAATAATAATAATAATAATAATAATAATAATAATAATAATAATAATAATAATAATAATAATAATAATAATAATAATAAGCAGAGCGGTACAAAAATAAGTAATTTTTATTTAAAATAATCAAATACAATAAATTTTATGCATTTAAAATGGATTCAACATGACACATAACTGTATTAGACTGTCTTCTTAAAAATTTTCACGCCTACTCAATTCAAATAATTAGCCTGTATTCTCTGATTTTGTACATTTGACATCAATACGGAGCACTTGGATCTATTGTTTTAATCAAAGAATTTTGACCAGTTAATAATTTTTTACACAAAAACTATAAAAAGTAAAAATAAGAGACATATAAAAGGCACTAACTTGATTTATTCTCTACTATTTAAAGCAAATTTCATGAAAATCGCTGAAACCGTTTTAGTTGTAGCTTTGTTGAAAAATTTCCCGATCGTCATAATGAATTTTGGGGGCCTGGCTTTTTAGTATATATGATGTAAAACGGCTTTTTAACTCGTAAACGCGTGATTTAAAAAATATGATAATGGTTTCAAGTCATAGATAGGTAAAAAGCAGTCCGTTTTGATATATAATAAGTCATATTGGCGATATATACCAAAATGTGTGGAACAGTTTAAATTTTATTCATACAAAATTGTATAATATTATTTAAAACTATGTAATATAATAAATAGAGATAAGAAATATTAATAAATTAATTTTATAGTAACAAAAATATGTAATTTTGTTATAAAATACGTAATTAATATGAAATGAATGAAGTCAGATATAAGTAAATATTTATTAAAATAATAATAATAAAAGGACATAAATTATATCTGATAATAATAATAATAATAATAATAATAATAATAATAATAATAATAATAATAATAAGCAGAGCGGTACAAAAATAAGTAATTTTTATTTAAAATAATCAAATACAATAAATTTTATGCATTTAAAATGGATTCAACATGACACATAACTGTATTAGACTGTCTTCTTAAAAATTTTCACGCCTACTCAATTCAAATAATTAGCCTGTATTCTCTGATTTTGTACATTTGACATCAATACGGAGCACTTGGATCTATTGTTTTAATCAAAGAATTTTGACCAGTTAATAATTTTTTACACAAAAACTATAAAAAGTAAAAATAAGAGACATATAAAAGGCACTAACTTGATTTATTCTCTACTATTTAAAGCAAATTTCATGAAAATCGCTGAAACCGTTTTAGTTGTAGCTTTGTTGAAAAATTTCCCGATCGTCATAATGAATTTTGGGGGCCTGGCTTTTTAGTATATATGATGTAAAACGGCTTTTTAACTCGTAAACGCGTGATTTAAAAAATATGATAATGGTTTCAAGTCATAGATAGGTAAAAAGCAGTCCGTTTTGATATATAATAAGTCATATTGGCGATATATACCAAAATGTGTGGAACAGTTTAAATTTTATTCATACAAAATTGTATAATATTATTTAAAACTATGTAATATAATAAACAGAGATAAGAAATATTAATAAATTAATTTTATAGTAACAAAAATATGTAATTTTGTTATAAAATACGTAATTAATATGAAATGAATGAAGTCAGATATAAGTAAATATTTATTAAAATAATAATAATAAAAGGACATAAATTATATCTGATAATAATAATAATAATAATAATAATAATAATAATAATAATAATAATAATAATAATAATAATAATAATAATAATAATAATAATAAGCAGAGCGGTACAAAAATAAGTAATTTTTATTTAAAATAATCAAATACAATAAATTTTATGCATTTAAAATGGATTCAACATGACACATAACTGTATTAGACTGTCTTCTTAAAAATTTTCACGCCTACTCAATTCAAATAATTAGCCTGTATTCTCTGATTTTGTACATTTGACATCAATACGGAGCACTTGGATCTATTGTTTTAATCAAAGAATTTTGACCAGTTAATAATTTTTTACACAAAAACTATAAAAAGTAAAAATAAGAGACATATAAAAGGCACTAACTTGATTTATTCTCTACTATTTAAAGCAAATTTCATGAAAATCGCTGAAACCGTTTTAGTTGTAGCTTTGTTGAAAAATTTCCCGATCGTCATAATGAATTTTGGGGGCCTGGCTTTTTAGTATATATGATGTAAAACGGCTTTTTAACTCGTAAACGCGTGATTTAAAAAATATGATAATGGTTTCAAGTCATAGATAGGTAAAAAGCAGTCCGTTTTGATATATAATAAGTCATATTGGCGATATATACCAAAATGTGTGGAACAGTTTAAATTTTATTCATACAAAATTGTATAATATTATTTAAAACTATGTAATATAATAAATAGAGATAAGAAATATTAATAAATTAATTTTATAGTAACAAAAATATGTAATTTTGTTATAAAATACGTAATTAATATGAAATGAATGAAGTCAGATATAAGTAAATATTTATTAAAATAATAATAATAAAAGGACATAAATTATATCTGATAATAATAATAATAATAATAATAATAATAATAATAATAATAAGCAGAGCGGTACAAAAATAAGTAATTTTTATTTAAAATAATCAAATACAATAAATTTTATGCATTTAAAATGGATTCAACATGACACATAACTGTATTAGACTGTCTTCTTAAAAAATTTCACGCCTACTCAATTCAAATAATTAGCCTGTATTCTCTGATTTTGTACATTTGACATCAATACGGAGCACTTGGATCTATTGTTTTAATCAAAGAATTTTGACCAGTTAATAATTTTTTACACAAAAACTATAAAAAGTAAAAATAAGAGACATATAAAAGGCACTAACTTGATTTATTCTCTACTATTTAAAGCAAATTTCATGAAAATCGCTGAAACCGTTTTAGTTGTAGCTTTGTTGAAAAATTTCCCGATCGTCATAATGAATTTTGGGGGCCTGGCTTTTTAGTATATATGATGTAAAACGGCTTTTTAACTCGTAAACGCGTGATTTAAAAAATATGATAATGGTTTCAAGTCATAGATAGGTAAAAAGCAGTCCGTTTTGATATATAATAAGTCATATTGGCGATATATACCAAAATGTGTGGAACAGTTTAAATTTTATTCATACAAAATTGTATAATATTATTTAAAACTATGTAATATAATAAACAGAGATAAGAAATATTAATAAATTAATTTTATAGTAACAAAAATATGTAATTTTGTTATAAAATACGTAATTAATATGAAATGAATGAAGTCAGATATAAGTAAATATTTATTAAAATAATAATAATAAAAGGACATAAATTATATCTGATAATAATAATAATAATAATAATAATAATAATAATAATAATAATAATAATAATAATAATAATAATAATAATAATAATAATAATAATAATAATAATAATAATAATAATAATAATAATAATAATAATAAGCAGAGCGGTACAAAAATAAGTAATTTTTATTTAAAATAATCAAATACAATAAATTTTATGCATTTAAAATGGATTCAACATGACACATAACTGTATTAGACTGTCTTCTTAAAAATTTTCACGCCTACTCAATTCAAATAATTAGCCTGTATTCTCTGATTTTGTACATTTGACATCAATACGGAGCACTTGGATCTATTGTTTTAATCAAAGAATTTTGACCAGTTAATAATTTTTTACACAAAAACTATAAAAAGTAAAAATAAGAGACATATAAAAGGCACTAACTTGATTTATTCTCTACTATTTAAAGCAAATTTCATGAAAATCGCTGAAACCGTTTTAGTTGTAGCTTTGTTGAAAAATTTCCCGATCGTCATAATGAATTTTGGGGGCCTGGCTTTTTAGTATATATGATGTAAAACGGCTTTTTAACTCGTAAACGCGTGATTTAAAAAATATGATAATGGTTTCAAGTCATAGATAGGTAAAAAGCAGTCCGTTTTGATATATAATAAGTCATATTGGCGATATATACCAAAATGTGTGGAACAGTTTAAATTTTATTCATACAAAATTGTATAATATTATTTAAAACTATGTAATATAATAAATAGAGATAAGAAATATTAATAAATTAATTTTATAGTAACAAAAATATGTAATTTTGTTATAAAATACGTAATTAATATGAAATGAATGAAGTCAGATATAAGTAAATATTTATTAAAATAATAATAATAAAAGGACATAAATTATATCTGATAATAATAATAATAATAATAATAATAATAATAATAATAATAATAATAATAAGCAGAGCGGTACAAAAATAAGTAATTTTTATTTAAAATAATCAAATACAATAAATTTTATGCATTTAAAATGGATTCAACATGACACATAACTGTATTAGACTGTCTTCTTAAAAAATTTCACGCCTACTCAATTCAAATAATTAGCCTGTATTCTCTGATTTTGTACATTTGACATCAATACGGAGCACTTGGATCTATTGTTTTAATCAAAGAATTTTGACCAGTTAATAATTTTTTACACAAAAACTATAAAAAGTAAAAATAAGAGACATATAAAAGGCACTAACTTGATTTATTCTCTACTATTTAAAGCAAATTTCATGAAAATCGCTGAAACCGTTTTAGTTGTAGCTTTGTTGAAAAATTTCCCGATCGTCATAATGAATTTTGGGGGCCTGGCTTTTTAGTATATATGATGTAAAACGGCTTTTTAACTCGTAAACGCGTGATTTAAAAAATATGATAATGGTTTCAAGTCATAGATAGGTAAAAAGCAGTCCGTTTTGATATATAATAAGTCATATTGGCGATATATACCAAAATGTGTGGAACAGTTTAAATTTTATTCATACAAAATTGTATAATATTATTTAAAACTATGTAATATAATAAATAGAGATAAGAAATATTAATAAATTAATTTTATAGTAACAAAAATATGTAATTTTGTTATAAAATACGTAATTAATATGAAATGAATGAAGTCAGATATAAGTAAATATTTATTAAAATAATAATAATAAAAGGACATAAATTATATCTGATAATAATAATAATAATAATAATAATAATAATAATAATAATAATAAGCAGAGCGGTACAAAAATAAGTAATTTTTATTTAAAATAATCAAATACAATAAATTTTATGCATTTAAAATGGATTCAACATGACACATAACTGTATTAGACTGTCTTCTTAAAAATTTTCACGCCTACTCAATTCAAATAATTAGCCTGTATTCTCTGATTTTGTACATTTGACATCAATACGGAGCACTTGGATCTATTGTTTTAATCAAAGAATTTTGACCAGTTAATAATTTTTTACACAAAAACTATAAAAAGTAAAAATAAGAGACATATAAAAGGCACTAACTTGATTTATTCTCTACTATTTAAAGCAAATTTCATGAAAATCGCTGAAACCGTTTTAGTTGTAGCTTTGTTGAAAAATTTCCCGATCGTCATAATGAATTTTGGGGGCCTGGCTTTTTAGTATATATGATGTAAAACGGCTTTTTAACTCGTAAACGCGTGATTTAAAAAATATGATAATGGTTTCAAGTCATAGATAGGTAAAAAGCAGTCCGTTTTGATATATAATAAGTCATATTGGCGATATATACCAAAATGTGTGGAACAGTTTAAATTTTATTCATACAAAATTGTATAATATTATTTAAAACTATGTAATATAATAAACAGAGATAAGAAATATTAATAAATTAATTTTATAGTAACAAAAATATGTAATTTTGTTATAAAATACGTAATTAATATGAAATGAATGAAGTCAGATATAAGTAAATATTTATTAAAATAATAATAATAAAAGGACATAAATTATATCTGATAATAATAATAATAATAATAATAATAATAATAATAATAATAATAATAATAATAATAATAATAATAATAATAAGCAGAGCGGTACAAAAATAAGTAATTTTTATTTAAAATAATCAAATACAATAAATTTTATGCATTTAAAATGGATTCAACATGACACATAACTGTATTAGACTGTCTTCTTAAAAATTTTCACGCCTACTCAATTCAAATAATTAGCCTGTATTCTCTGATTTTGTACATTTGACATCAATACGGAGCACTTGGATCTATTGTTTTAATCAAAGAATTTTGACCAGTTAATAATTTTTTACACAAAAACTATAAAAAGTAAAAATAAGAGACATATAAAAGGCACTAACTTGATTTATTCTCTACTATTTAAAGCAAATTTCATGAAAATCGCTGAAACCGTTTTAGTTGTAGCTTTGTTGAAAAATTTCCCGATCGTCATAATGAATTTTGGGGGCCTGGCTTTTTAGTATATATGATGTAAAACGGCTTTTTAACTCGTAAACGCGTGATTTAAAAAATATGATAATGGTTTCAAGTCATAGATAGGTAAAAAGCAGTCCGTTTTGATATATAATAAGTCATATTGGCGATATATACCAAAATGTGTGGAACAGTTTAAATTTTATTCATACAAAATTGTATAATATTATTTAAAACTATGTAATATAATAAATAGAGATAAGAAATATTAATAAATTAATTTTATAGTAACAAAAATATGTAATTTTGTTATAAAATACGTAATTAATATGAAATGAATGAAGTCAGATATAAGTAAATATTTATTAAAATAATAATAATAAAAGGACATAAATTATATCTGATAATAATAATAATAATAATAATAATAATAATAATAATAATAATAAGCAGAGCGGTACAAAAATAAGTAATTTTTATTTAAAATAATCAAATACAATAAATTTTATGCATTTAAAATGGATTCAACATGACACATAACTGTATTAGACTGTCTTCTTAAAAAATTTCACGCCTACTCAATTCAAATAATTAGCCTGTATTCTCTGATTTTGTACATTTGACATCAATACGGAGCACTTGGATCTATTGTTTTAATCAAAGAATTTTGACCAGTTAATAATTTTTTACACAAAAACTATAAAAAGTAAAAATAAGAGACATATAAAAGGCACTAACTTGATTTATTCTCTACTATTTAAAGCAAATTTCATGAAAATCGCTGAAACCGTTTTAGTTGTAGCTTTGTTGAAAAATTTCCCGATCGTCATAATGAATTTTGGGGGCCTGGCTTTTTAGTATATATGATGTAAAACGGCTTTTTAACTCGTAAACGCGTGATTTAAAAAATATGATAATGGTTTCAAGTCATAGATAGGTAAAAAGCAGTCCGTTTTGATATATAATAAGTCATATTGGCGATATATACCAAAATGTGTGGAACAGTTTAAATTTTATTCATACAAAATTGTATAATATTATTTAAAACTATGTAATATAATAAACAGAGATAAGAAATATTAATAAATTAATTTTATAGTAACAAAAATATGTAATTTTGTTATAAAATACGTAATTAATATGAAATGAATGAAGTCAGATATAAGTAAATATTTATTAAAATAATAATAATAAAAGGACATAAATTATATCTGATAATAATAATAATAATAATAATAATAATAATAATAATAATAATAATAATAATAATAATAATAATAATAATAATAATAATAATAATAATAATAATAATAATAATAATAAGCAGAGCGGTACAAAAATAAGTAATTTTTATTTAAAATAATCAAATACAATAAATTTTATGCATTTAAAATGGATTCAACATGACACATAACTGTATTAGACTGTCTTCTTAAAAATTTTCACGCCTACTCAATTCAAATAATTAGCCTGTATTCTCTGATTTTGTACATTTGACATCAATACGGAGCACTTGGATCTATTGTTTTAATCAAAGAATTTTGACCAGTTAATAATTTTTTACACAAAAACTATAAAAAGTAAAAATAAGAGACATATAAAAGGCACTAACTTGATTTATTCTCTACTATTTAAAGCAAATTTCATGAAAATCGCTGAAACCGTTTTAGTTGTAGCTTTGTTGAAAAATTTCCCGATCGTCATAATGAATTTTGGGGGCCTGGCTTTTTAGTATATATGATGTAAAACGGCTTTTTAACTCGTAAACGCGTGATTTAAAAAATATGATAATGGTTTCAAGTCATAGATAGGTAAAAAGCAGTCCGTTTTGATATATAATAAGTCATATTGGCGATATATACCAAAATGTGTGGAACAGTTTAAATTTTATTCATACAAAATTGTATAATATTATTTAAAACTATGTAATATAATAAATAGAGATAAGAAATATTAATAAATTAATTTTATAGTAACAAAAATATGTAATTTTGTTATAAAATACGTAATTAATATGAAATGAATGAAGTCAGATATAAGTAAATATTTATTAAAATAATAATAATAAAAGGACATAAATTATATCTGATAATAATAATAATAATAATAATAATAATAATAATAATAATAATAAGCAGAGCGGTACAAAAATAAGTAATTTTTATTTAAAATAATCAAATACAATAAATTTTATGCATTTAAAATGGATTCAACATGACACATAACTGTATTAGACTGTCTTCTTAAAAAATTTCACGCCTACTCAATTCAAATAATTAGCCTGTATTCTCTGATTTTGTACATTTGACATCAATACGGAGCACTTGGATCTATTGTTTTAATCAAAGAATTTTGACCAGTTAATAATTTTTTACACAAAAACTATAAAAAGTAAAAATAAGAGACATATAAAAGGCACTAACTTGATTTATTCTCTACTATTTAAAGCAAATTTCATGAAAATCGCTGAAACCGTTTTAGTTGTAGCTTTGTTGAAAAATTTCCCGATCGTCATAATGAATTTTGGGGGCCTGGCTTTTTAGTATATATGATGTAAAACGGCTTTTTAACTCGTAAACGCGTGATTTAAAAAATATGATAATGGTTTCAAGTCATAGATAGGTAAAAAGCAGTCCGTTTTGATATATAATAAGTCATATTGGCGATATATACCAAAATGTGTGGAACAGTTTAAATTTTATTCATACAAAATTGTATAATATTATTTAAAACTATGTAATATAATAAATAGAGATAAGAAATATTAATAAATTAATTTTATAGTAACAAAAATATGTAATTTTGTTATAAAATACGTAATTAATATGAAATGAATGAAGTCAGATATAAGTAAATATTTATTAAAATAATAATAATAAAAGGACATAAATTATATCTGATAATAATAATAATAATAATAATAATAATAATAATAATAATAATAAGCAGAGCGGTACAAAAATAAGTAATTTTTATTTAAAATAATCAAATACAATAAATTTTATGCATTTAAAATGGATTCAACATGACACATAACTGTATTAGACTGTCTTCTTAAAAATTTTCACGCCTACTCAATTCAAATAATTAGCCTGTATTCTCTGATTTTGTACATTTGACATCAATACGGAGCACTTGGATCTATTGTTTTAATCAAAGAATTTTGACCAGTTAATAATTTTTTACACAAAAACTATAAAAAGTAAAAATAAGAGACATATAAAAGGCACTAACTTGATTTATTCTCTACTATTTAATGCAAATTTCATGAAAATCGCTGAAACCGTTTTAGTTGTAGCTTTGTTGAAAAATTTCCCGATCGTCATAATGAATTTTGGGGGCCTGGCTTTTTAGTATATATGATGTAAAACGGCTTTTTAACTCGTAAACGCGTGATTTAAAAAATATGATAATGGTTTCAAGTCATAGATAGGTAAAAAGCAGTCCGTTTTGATATATAATAAGTCATATTGGCGATATATACCAAAATGTGTGGAACAGTTTAAATTTTATTCATACAAAATTGTATAATATTATTTAAAACTATGTAATATAATAAACAGAGATAAGAAATATTAATAAATTAATTTTATAGTAACAAAAATATGTAATTTTGTTATAAAATACGTAATTAATATGAAATGAATGAAGTCAGATATAAGTAAATATTTATTAAAATAATAATAATAAAAGGACATAAATTATATCTGATAATAATAATAATAATAATAATAATAATAATAATAATAATAATAATAATAATAATAATAATAATAATAATAATAATAATAATAATAATAATAATAATAATAAGCAGAGCGGTACAAAAATAAGTAATTTTTATTTAAAATAATCAAATACAATAAATTTTATGCATTTAAAATGGATTCAACATGACACATAACTGTATTAGACTGTCTTCTTAAAAATTTTCACGCCTACTCAATTCAAATAATTAGCCTGTATTCTCTGATTTTGTACATTTGACATCAATACGGAGCACTTGGATCTATTGTTTTAATCAAAGAATTTTGACCAGTTAATAATTTTTTACACAAAAACTATAAAAAGTAAAAATAAGAGACATATAAAAGGCACTAACTTGATTTATTCTCTACTATTTAAAGCAAATTTCATGAAAATCGCTGAAACCGTTTTAGTTGTAGCTTTGTTGAAAAATTTCCCGATCGTCATAATGAATTTTGGGGGCCTGGCTTTTTAGTATATATGATGTAAAACGGCTTTTTAACTCGTAAACGCGTGATTTAAAAAATATGATAATGGTTTCAAGTCATAGATAGGTAAAAAGCAGTCCGTTTTGATATATAATAAGTCATATTGGCGATATATACCAAAATGTGTGGAACAGTTTAAATTTTATTCATACAAAATTGTATAATATTATTTAAAACTATGTAATATAATAAATAGAGATAAGAAATATTAATAAATTAATTTTATAGTAACAAAAATATGTAATTTTGTTATAAAATACGTAATTAATATGAAATGAATGAAGTCAGATATAAGTAAATATTTATTAAAATAATAATAATAAAAGGACATAAATTATATCTGATAATAATAATAATAATAATAATAATAATAATAATAATAATAAGCAGAGCGGTACAAAAATAAGTAATTTTTATTTAAAATAATCAAATACAATAAATTTTATGCATTTAAAATGGATTCAACATGACACATAACTGTATTAGACTGTCTTCTTAAAAAATTTCACGCCTACTCAATTCAAATAATTAGCCTGTATTCTCTGATTTTGTACATTTGACATCAATACGGAGCACTTGGATCTATTGTTTTAATCAAAGAATTTTGACCAGTTAATAATTTTTTACACAAAAACTATAAAAAGTAAAAATAAGAGACATATAAAAGGCACTAACTTGATTTATTCTCTACTATTTAAAGCAAATTTCATGAAAATCGCTGAAACCGTTTTAGTTGTAGCTTTGTTGAAAAATTTCCCGATCGTCATAATGAATTTTGGGGGCCTGGCTTTTTAGTATATATGATGTAAAACGGCTTTTTAACTCGTAAACGCGTGATTTAAAAAATATGATAATGGTTTCAAGTCATAGATAGGTAAAAAGCAGTCCGTTTTGATATATAATAAGTCATATTGGCGATATATACCAAAATGTGTGGAACAGTTTAAATTTTATTCATACAAAATTGTATAATATTATTTAAAACTATGTAATATAATAAACAGAGATAAGAAATATTAATAAATTAATTTTATAGTAACAAAAATATGTAATTTTGTTATAAAATACGTAATTAATATGAAATGAATGAAGTCAGATATAAGTAAATATTTATTAAAATAATAATAATAAAAGGACATAAATTATATCTGATAATAATAATAATAATAATAATAATAATAATAATAATAATAATAATAATAATAATAATAATAATAATAATAATAATAATAATAATAATAATAATAATAAGCAGAGCGGTACAAAAATAAGTAATTTTTATTTAAAATAATCAAATACAATAAATTTTATGCATTTAAAATGGATTCAACATGACACATAACTGTATTAGACTGTCTTCTTAAAAATTTTCACGCCTACTCAATTCAAATAATTAGCCTGTATTCTCTGATTTTGTACATTTGACATCAATACGGAGCACTTGGATCTATTGTTTTAATCAAAGAATTTTGACCAGTTAATAATTTTTTACACAAAAACTATAAAAAGTAAAAATAAGAGACATATAAAAGGCACTAACTTGATTTATTCTCTACTATTTAAAGCAAATTTCATGAAAATCGCTGAAACCGTTTTAGTTGTAGCTTTGTTGAAAAATTTCCCGATCGTCATAATGAATTTTGGGGGCCTGGCTTTTTAGTATATATGATGTAAAACGGCTTTTTAACTCGTAAACGCGTGATTTAAAAAATATGATAATGGTTTCAAGTCATAGATAGGTAAAAAGCAGTCCGTTTTGATATATAATAAGTCATATTGGCGATATATACCAAAATGTGTGGAACAGTTTAAATTTTATTCATACAAAATTGTATAATATTATTTAAAACTATGTAATATAATAAATAGAGATAAGAAATATTAATAAATTAATTTTATAGTAACAAAAATATGTAATTTTGTTATAAAATACGTAATTAATATGAAATGAATGAAGTCAGATATAAGTAAATATTTATTAAAATAATAATAATAAAAGGACATAAATTATATCTGATAATAATAATAATAATAATAATAATAATAATAATAATAATAATAATAATAAGCAGAGCGGTACAAAAATAAGTAATTTTTATTTAAAATAATCAAATACAATAAATTTTATGCATTTAAAATGGATTCAACATGACACATAACTGTATTAGACTGTCTTCTTAAAAAATTTCACGCCTACTCAATTCAAATAATTAGCCTGTATTCTCTGATTTTGTACATTTGACATCAATACGGAGCACTTGGATCTATTGTTTTAATCAAAGAATTTTGACCAGTTAATAATTTTTTACACAAAAACTATAAAAAGTAAAAATAAGAGACATATAAAAGGCACTAACTTGATTTATTCTCTACTATTTAAAGCAAATTTCATGAAAATCGCTGAAACCGTTTTAGTTGTAGCTTTGTTGAAAAATTTCCCGATCGTCATAATGAATTTTGGGGGCCTGGCTTTTTAGTATATATGATGTAAAACGGCTTTTTAACTCGTAAACGCGTGATTTAAAAAATATGATAATGGTTTCAAGTCATAGATAGGTAAAAAGCAGTCCGTTTTGATATATAATAAGTCATATTGGCGATATATACCAAAATGTGTGGAACAGTTTAAATTTTATTCATACAAAATTGTATAATATTATTTAAAACTATGTAATATAATAAACAGAGATAAGAAATATTAATAAATTAATTTTATAGTAACAAAAATATGTAATTTTGTTATAAAATACGTAATTAATATGAAATGAATGAAGTCAGATATAAGTAAATATTTATTAAAATAATAATAATAAAAGGACATAAATTATATCTGATAATAATAATAATAATAATAATAATAATAATAATAATAATAATAATAATAATAATAATAATAATAATAATAATAATAATAATAATAATAATAATAATAATAATAATAATAATAAGCAGAGCGGTACAAAAATAAGTAATTTTTATTTAAAATAATCAAATACAATAAATTTTATGCATTTAAAATGGATTCAACATGACACATAACTGTATTAGACTGTCTTCTTAAAAATTTTCACGCCTACTCAATTCAAATAATTAGCCTGTATTCTCTGATTTTGTACATTTGACATCAATACGGAGCACTTGGATCTATTGTTTTAATCAAAGAATTTTGACCAGTTAATAATTTTTTACACAAAAACTATAAAAAGTAAAAATAAGAGACATATAAAAGGCACTAACTTGATTTATTCTCTACTATTTAAAGCAAATTTCATGAAAATCGCTGAAACCGTTTTAGTTGTAGCTTTGTTGAAAAATTTCCCGATCGTCATAATGAATTTTGGGGGCCTGGCTTTTTAGTATATATGATGTAAAACGGCTTTTTAACTCGTAAACGCGTGATTTAAAAAATATGATAATGGTTTCAAGTCATAGATAGGTAAAAAGCAGTCCGTTTTGATATATAATAAGTCATATTGGCGATATATACCAAAATGTGTGGAACAGTTTAAATTTTATTCATACAAAATTGTATAATATTATTTAAAACTATGTAATATAATAAATAGAGATAAGAAATATTAATAAATTAATTTTATAGTAACAAAAATATGTAATTTTGTTATAAAATACGTAATTAATATGAAATGAATGAAGTCAGATATAAGTAAATATTTATTAAAATAATAATAATAAAAGGACATAAATTATATCTGATAATAATAATAATAATAATAATAATAATAATAATAATAATAATAAGCAGAGCGGTACAAAAATAAGTAATTTTTATTTAAAATAATCAAATACAATAAATTTTATGCATTTAAAATGGATTCAACATGACACATAACTGTATTAGACTGTCTTCTTAAAAAATTTCACGCCTACTCAATTCAAATAATTAGCCTGTATTCTCTGATTTTGTACATTTGACATCAATACGGAGCACTTGGATCTATTGTTTTAATCAAAGAATTTTGACCAGTTAATAATTTTTTACACAAAAACTATAAAAAGTAAAAATAAGAGACATATAAAAGGCACTAACTTGATTTATTCTCTACTATTTAAAGCAAATTTCATGAAAATCGCTGAAACCGTTTTAGTTGTAGCTTTGTTGAAAAATTTCCCGATCGTCATAATGAATTTTGGGGGCCTGGCTTTTTAGTATATATGATGTAAAACGGCTTTTTAACTCGTAAACGCGTGATTTAAAAAATATGATAATGGTTTCAAGTCATAGATAGGTAAAAAGCAGTCCGTTTTGATATATAATAAGTCATATTGGCGATATATACCAAAATGTGTGGAACAGTTTAAATTTTATTCATACAAAATTGTATAATATTATTTAAAACTATGTAATATAATAAATAGAGATAAGAAATATTAATAAATTAATTTTATAGTAACAAAAATATGTAATTTTGTTATAAAATACGTAATTAATATGAAATGAATGAAGTCAGATATAAGTAAATATTTATTAAAATAATAATAATAAAAGGACATAAATTATATCTGATAATAATAATAATAATAATAATAATAATAATAAGCAGAGCGGTACAAAAATAAGTAATTTTTATTTAAAATAATCAAATACAATAAATTTTATGCATTTAAAATGGATTCAACATGACACATAACTGTATTAGACTGTCTTCTTAAAAATTTTCACGCCTACTCAATTCAAATAATTAGCCTGTATTCTCTGATTTTGTACATTTGACATCAATACGGAGCACTTGGATCTATTGTTTTAATCAAAGAATTTTGACCAGTTAATAATTTTTTACACAAAAACTATAAAAAGTAAAAATAAGAGACATATAAAAGGCACTAACTTGATTTATTCTCTACTATTTAAAGCAAATTTCATGAAAATCGCTGAAACCGTTTTAGTTGTAGCTTTGTTGAAAAATTTCCCGATCGTCATAATGAATTTTGGGGGCCTGGCTTTTTAGTATATATGATGTAAAACGGCTTTTTAACTCGTAAACGCGTGATTTAAAAAATATGATAATGGTTTCAAGTCATAGATAGGTAAAAAGCAGTCCGTTTTGATATATAATAAGTCATATTGGCGATATATACCAAAATGTGTGGAACAGTTTAAATTTTATTCATACAAAATTGTATAATATTATTTAAAACTATGTAATATAATAAACAGAGATAAGAAATATTAATAAATTAATTTTATAGTAACAAAAATATGTAATTTTGTTATAAAATACGTAATTAATATGAAATGAATGAAGTCAGATATAAGTAAATATTTATTAAAATAATAATAATAAAAGGACATAAATTATATCTGATAATAATAATAATAATAATAATAATAACAATAATAATAATAATAATAATAATAATAATAATAATAATAATAATAATAATAATAATAATAATAATAATAATAATAATAATAATAATAATAATAATAATAATAATAATAATAATAATAATAATAATAAGCAGAGCGGTACAAAAATAAGTAATTTTTATTTAAAATAATCAAATACAATAAATTTTATGCATTTAAAATGGATTCAACATGACACATAACTGTATTAGACTGTCTTCTTAAAAATTTTCACGCCTACTCAATTCAAATAATTAGCCTGTATTCTCTGATTTTGTACATTTGACATCAATACGGAGCACTTGGATCTATTGTTTTAATCAAAGAATTTTGACCAGTTAATAATTTTTTACACAAAAACTATAAAAAGTAAAAATAAGAGACATATAAAAGGCACTAACTTGATTTATTCTCTACTATTTAAAGCAAATTTCATGAAAATCGCTGAAACCGTTTTAGTTGTAGCTTTGTTGAAAAATTTCCCGATCGTCATAATGAATTTTGGGGGCCTGGCTTTTTAGTATATATGACTAGCCTAACCTCGGCTTCGCCGAGTTTAGCCTAGGGCTCCGCCGATAGTGTTTTATAATAGTCTACACGGACTGGACTTCACATTAGTCTAGTTAGGAATATTTGTTTTTTACCTAGTTACTTATGACATATTTGGCAACACTGTTCAAGTACATATGAAACGTCAAAATTTATAATTTTTAATTAAAATGTTTTTGGCCTTTTTTACCTGTGCGGATATAATTTCCCATTCTCAGAATTTATAATTATGAATTAAACTTCTTTCAAATTGTCTCCATTTCATAAATATTTCCATTTAAAGGTTCAAAATGACATGACAAACATGGCGTTCTTCGTCTTAAAATTTTCACGGAGAACTGTGATCATTACAGTGACCTATTGTTTCTGTCCCAATTTTCAATCTTTAATAATGATTTACACAAAAACTATGCATCCTACAGAAATTTGATCCATTAGAAGGGAGCTGAAGCCAATCATTTCCTACAACTTGGTACAAATTTTACGAAAATCGGTCGCTCCGTTTAAGCTGTAGCCTTGTCTAAAGTTTGGCGATTGGCTTTTTGATTAAAGAATATATAGATAGTGAATCTAATCGTTTAGTATTATAGACTAGCGAAAACTCGGCTACGCCGAGCTTCCCCTAGGGCTCCGCCGATGGTGTTTTATAATAGTCTATACGTAGATCTAACCCTTCTAGGCACATTTTAAACCCAAAGTGCTAACGCCAACAGTCTTTCACTGTGTCCACGCAACATGCCTATCCAAACCGGCCACGCAACATGCCCACCGGAACTGTCCACGCAATATTATAAAGGAATTAAATTCATAAAGCAGCCAAATATGATATAACCATGGAAACAGCTAGGTACTATATTAAGAAAATTCTGATTCACAGATGTCCGTATCAATGACTATGGAATTTATACAAAATACATAGAACTAACAGAAGGTCATGTAGTGAAAATAAAGTCATTTACAAGAAACTTTCTGTATGCAATTTGTACAAAATATTCAGAACCGACGGAAGGTAATGTGCTGGCCACATCAAACTTTTTTAAATTCATTTTATACTTAATAAAATATACAATGTTTCATCACTTCTGCCCAGTTGCACCGCTGACCCTTAAATTTTAAGCCAGTCTTTTTGGATTGTTCTAAAATGATTTTTGATTTTTAAATGATTTCCCTTCTTTTGTTGTATTGACTGTTTGTGAATATTAGGTATGCTGAGGTTAATAAAGTTGAGAATTTGAAGGATATGGTTTTGGTAAACTGAATGGTTTTGTATAGATTTTGTTGAGTATCGAAGATCAAAGATATGGGTGAAACAGGTGATTCGGTTGGTTTGCTATTTTGGCAATATATGTCAGATTTCGAACGTCGCTCGCAAAGTTCACTGTATTTTCTTGTTTGTTTATTAATAGAAATTTAATAAATTCCAATCTGCAGTAGATTTAAAAGGTACAAAATCAGAGCCCAGATGGCTTTTATAACAAAAGATAGTACTTTTTGAACAAACTGTGTAAATTTGGCTAAGCGGTAAAAAAATGTATATAGTTTTTATTTCATTAATATTTTCCATTTCCAAATTTGCACCCTTTATCAAATCCATAAAAAAATTGTCTTAAATACGAGGTGTGTTCAAAAACTATCGCGAATTTTGAATTTTCGCGGGTTACGTATATTCGAATTTCGATCTTTTTGTGGCTTTATGTTGGTACTCATGTCTCTCACTTATGTCGACAAGCTCGGCCATTTTGAATGTTCACTTAATTGTTGACAGCTGCTTTGCTTGCACGTGTTTTGGATCGTCTTCGATTTTTACCTATTCAAAAAAATGGAACAAAGAACCTGTATCAAATTTTGTGTGAAAAACGAAATTAAGTGCGCGGATGCATTCCGAATGTTGACTGTGGCATACGGAGAAGCTACCTTGGACCAAAGCAACGTTTATCGGTGGTACAAAATGTTCTCAGAAGGCCGAGAAGATGTGAACGACGAAAAGCGTGCCGGACGCCCGAGCACTTCAACAACAGACGAAAAAATTAATGAAGTGGAGAAAATGATATTGGCCAATCGTCGAATCACCGTTAGAGAAGTTGCTGAGGACCTAAACATATCGATTGGCTCGTGCCATTCGATTTTTATCAATGATTTGGGCATGAGACGGGTCGCCGCGAAATTTGTACCAAAATTGCTCAATTGCGACCAAAAACAGCATCGCATGAACATTGCTAATGAGATGTTGGACTCTGTCCGCGACGATCCAAATTTGCTCCAGAGGGTCATAACTGGTGACGAATCGTGGGTTTATGGTTATGACGTGGAAACCAAAGTTCAATCATCTCAATGGAAGCTGCCGCACGAACCAAGACCGAAAAAAGCGCGCCAAGTTCGGTCGAATGTGAAAGTTTTGCTGACAGTTTTCTTCGATTGCAGGGGCGTGGTGCATCATGAGTTCTTGCCACAGGGTAGAACGGTCAATAAGGAATATTACCTGCAAGTTATGCGCAATTTGCGCGAAGCAATCCGCCAGAAACGCCCGGATTTGTGGAAGAACAAAAATTGGCTTTTGCACCACGATAACGCCCCTGCTCACACATCGTTGCTTGTGCGCGACTTTTTAGCCAAAAACAACACACTAATGATGCCGCAGCCACCGTATTCCCCAGATCTGGCCCCCTGTGACTTTTTCTTGTTCCCTAAACTGAAGAGGCCCATGAAAGGACGACGTTACGCTACGCTTGACGAGATAAAGACGGCATCGAAGGAGGAGCTGAACAAGATAAAAAAAAATGATTTTTTGAAGTGCTTTGAAGATTGGAAAAACCGTTGGCACAAGTGTATAATATCTCATGGGGATTACTTTGAAGGGGACAAAATAGATATTCATGAATAAATAAATAATTTTTGAAAAAACACAAAATTCGCGATATTTTTTGAACACACCTCGTATACCTCAATCATTCTCCTGTGTATTCGTCTAAACAAGATTTGGGATATCTTTCCTCGTTTTGAATTATGAATTTTTTCAACCACCCCTGTCAAAGTAACAGTTGATATTTTTCTTAGTCAATACAGATCTTTGATTTTCAATGATAACTCTGTTTTTAAAAATTCATGTCAAAATAGGGAAAGTAAAATTAATAAAAGTTGCAGCTACCAAATTTTGAATATAGACATAAATTAAGCCATATTTTTAAACCGAGGCGTGAGGTGTTTTTAATCCGATATTTAACCACTTTCATACCGTAAATGCACAAACCAACTCTCTAAAATACATTTTTGCAAGAATAAACACTATTTGCAACAAAAATCTTGAGATTGATTAATTTTTAAACCCACATTTTTAGCCGAAACTAATTAAGAGTACACGCATGTTTGAGGGCTAATAACTCCTGAACTGTTTGAAATATCTTTAAATTAATACAGAAATGGTGATGTATGAGGTTGAAATATGAATGAGCTCCTATATTATTGTTGCAATCAACACATGTTTTGTATAAATGCTGTGATGTGATTATATTGTTATAAAGCATTGTTGTAATCATGACATTTTACATGATAAATATGTAAAGTACATTGTATTGTAATTTACCTCGGACACAGTTAAAATATCTCATTTTCAACTTCAAAAATGTATTTCAGATACAATATTTATCTCCTACACTAATTTTTATTAACGACGATAGTGTGGTGCACAAAATATTTAAACATTACTTTCACCGCAAATTTGAAATTTCTTTGTCGACCACCGGCTTTTCATCTTCGGTAATTTTTTTTTTCACATTATGCGGGATGGAAAATTTTCTAAATTATTGTTCAATATCTCTAAAATATGTAGATACCTAATAATTATAAGATATTATTTAAAATTAACAATTTTTTATGGACAGTATAAAAATTAATTGACTAATGTCACATTGATGAAATTAGAAATATTTGTTTTTTACTTAGTTACTTTGGCAACACTTGTGAACGGACTTCACATTAGTCTAGTTTGGAATATTTATTTTTTACCTAGTTACTTATGGCATATTTGGAAACACTTTCCAAGTTCATATGAACCGTCAAAATTTATAGTTTTTAATTATGTTATAGGCCTTTTTTACTTGTGAAAAATAATTTCCTACTCTCATCATTTAAGATAAGGAATATTTGTTTTTGAATTAGTTATATTTAAAATTTACTGTATTTATAAAGGCAGTACGGAATTAATGGGCTAACTTCACACTAATGCAGTAAGGAATACTTGTTTTTTACATAGTTACTTATGGCAAATTTGGCAACAATATCTCCTGTAGTTTTATATAAAATTTACAATTTTTTATTGACAGTATAAAAATTAATTGACTAATGTCACTTTGATGGAATTAGGTCCTGAGTTACGAATGCTGTACCCACTTTGTTATTTATTTTTGATGAGTCTAGATATATAAATTTTTTGTCCTTATGGTCTTTTTGGATTGTTCTAAAGTGATTTTTCTTTTCTTGTATTGACTAAGATCTACATTTATGTTAGGTATTCCAAAGGACTATGGGCGGTATTTTGGAAGGAATATTTTTGTAAATATTAGTTATGCTGTGGTTAATAGAGTTGAGAAATTGAAGGATAAGGTTTTGGTACACTGAATGGTTTTGTATATTGTTGAGTACAGAGAATCAAAGATAAGGTTTAAACAAGTGATTCCGTTGGCTTGCTATTTTGGCAATATATGTCAGATTTCGAATGTCGCTCGCAAAGTTCACTGTATTTTCTTGTTTGTTTATTAATAGAAATCTAATAAATTTCAATCTACAGTAGATTTCAAAGGTACAAAATCAGACCCTAGATGATTTTTATACCAAAAGATAGTACTTTTTAAACAAACTGTGTAAATTTGGCTAAGCGGTAAAAAAATTGTATATAATTTTTATTTAATAATATTTATTCCGTTTCCAAATTTGCACCCTTTATCTAATCCATTAAAAATTTGTCTCAAATATACCTCCATCATTCCCCTGTGTATTTGTCTAAACAAGATTTGGGATATCTTTCCTCGTTTTTGAATTATGAATTTTTTTAACCATCCCTGTCAAAGTAACAGTTGATATTTTTCTTAGTCAATACAGATCTTTGATTTCCAATGATAACTCTGTTTTTAAAAATTCATGATGTCAAAATGGGGAAAAGAAAATTAAAAAATCTGATGTGGCCAGCACATAACCTCTCGCCAGATATTTTACCTGGTTGTATTTTTAAATACAAATACATATATTCATGACGCACTACAAAATAATTCTCACATATATTTGCAAAATCTGTGGGATGTTTTAATATAAATTATGTACAATTCATACATTTTCTTTATATTCAATATCCTGAAATTTTCTTTTTCCACTTTCCTTTTCTTTTTCTTTATATTCGTCATTTTTTCGAAAATTCCTTTTGTATTCTTTTTTACGTATATTCTTTTCATAATCTTTATAATGATGTACAAATATTTTTGACAATGGCATACAAATCTTTTTGACAGTGACATTTATGTGTCAGTTACAAACATTTGAATTTCTTGTCTTGAAGTAGTTTGATCTGAGATTTTTTTACATCAAATTATTTTATATGCATTTCTTTATCTCTAAATCTATAGAAGATATAATAATGAATTTATATTTATCGAATAAAGAATTTAACGTTCTTTAATATAAGTATTTACATAAATTTTCGATAAATAATATTTAGATGATTTTTTTCTTGTAACTACTACTTCCGGTTGTCCAATTGTTACCAAAACTTAATCGACTCTTCCCATTATTGTTAGATTGAGGAATCCGTAGTTAAAAATGTCTTAAGTCTTATAGTATTTGCGAAATTGTGGATCCAACATCCACACACACACATCCACACACACATACGGACATCATCGTAAATATGTTATAATCGGATTCTAGGGACCTTAAAACGTGCTTATTCACTAAAATTTGGATATGCGATTTTTAGCATGAATCCAATACCTCTCTTAGCGAGGGGTAAAAATAAAGTTGCAGCTACCAAATTTTGAATATATGCATAATTCAACCCATATTTTTAAACCGAGGCGTGAGGTGTTTTTAATCAGATATTTAACCACTTTTATACCGGAAATGTACAAAACAACCCTCTAAAATACATTTTTGCAAGAATAAACACTATTTGCAACAGAAATCTTGAGATTGAATCATTTTTAATCTTACATTTTTAGCCGACGCTAATCAAGAGTATATGCATTTTTGGAGGCTCTTAACTGTTTCAAATATCTTCAAATTAACACAGAAATGGTGATGTATAAGTTGAAATATGAATGAACTCCTAAATTATTGCTGTAGTTAAAACATGTTTTGTATAAATGCTGTGTTGTTATTATATTGTTAGAAAACATTGTTGTAATCAATACATTTAACATGATAAATATGTAAAATACATTATTTTTAAACTACAACTTTTTAAAGGAAACATTTTAATTGTTGTTAACCTCATGAATTATTTAAATATTATATTGCTATTCAGCAAGATAATCAGTGATCACTTCCCTTTGTTATATAGGTAATCTTTGCAAGTAAGTCTAATACATTGTCCCGCTTTTTTTGTGTATAGACTTAGGTTACCTGGCACCTGGTTGATTTAAAATATTTTATTGAACTTACTCATGGTAAAATTTACAGCTGTATTAACTTAAAAACTAAAATCTACATACATTGTTTACTATATTTTAATATCTTTTATTATTTACAGCAGATAATATAATAATAAAGAAATAGCCATAAAATGTGTGATTTATAGTAAATTATCTCGGACACGGTTAAAATATTTCATTTCTGATTTCAAAAATATGTTCCAGATACAGTATTTATCTCTTATACTAATTTTTATTAACATATTTAAACATTACTTTCACCGCAAATTTGAAATTTTTTTGTCGGCCACCGGCGTATCGTCTTCGCTCATTTTTTTCACATTCTGCGGAGTCGAAAATACACACTTGTGTACGAAATTCACATTAATCTAGTTAGGAATATTTGTTTTTTACCTAGTTACTTATAGTTACTTATGACATATTTGGCAACACTGTCAAAGTGCATATGAACCGTCAAAATTTATAATTTTTAATTATAATGTTTTCGGCCATTTTACCTATGCAGATATAATTGCCCATTCTCATAAATTATGATTATGAAATAAACTTCTTTCAAATTGTCCTCATTTCATAAATATTTCTATTTAAAGGTTCAAAATGACATGTCAAACATGGCGTTCTTCGTCTTAAATTTTTCCATGTTCTCTTTGATCTATTGTTTCAATAATCCAATTTTCAACATTTAAGAATTTTTTACACGAAAACTATGCTTCCTACAGAAATTTAACCTATTACGAGGGCACTCGAGACAATCATTTCCTACAACTTGGTGCAAATTTCACGAAAATCGCTCGCACCATTCAGGCTGTAGAGGTGTTCAAAGCTTTGGCGATCGTCGTGATTAAAGAAAATATATATAGATAGTGAATCTGATCGTTTAGTATTAGGACTAGCCTAACCTCGGCTTCGCCGAGTTTAGCCTAGGGCTCCGCCGATAGTGTTTTATAATAGTCTACACGGACTGGACTTCACATTAGTCTAGTTAGGAATATTTGTTTTTTACCTAGTTACTTATGACATATTTGGCAACACTGTTCAAGTACATATGAAACGTCAAAATTTATAATTTTTAATTAAAATGTTTTTGGCCTTTTTTACCTGTGCGGATATAATTTCCCATTCTCAGAATTTATAATTATGAATTAAACTTCTTTCAAATTGTCTCCATTTCATAAATATTTCCATTTAAAGGTTCAAAATGACATGACAAACATGGCGTTCTTCGTCTTAAAATTTTCACGGAGAACTGTGATCATTACAGTGACCTATTGTTTCTGTCCCAATTTTCAATCTTTAATAATGTTTTACACAAAAACTATGCATCCTACAGAAATTTGATCCATTAGAAGGGAGCTGAAGCCAATCATTTCCTACAACTTGGTACAAATTTTACGAAAATCGGTCGCTCCGTTTAAGCTGTAGCCTTGTCTAAAGTTTGGCGATTGGCTTTTTGATTAAAGAATATATAGATAGTGAATCTAATCGTTTAGTATTATAGACTAGCGAAAACTCGGCTACGCCGAGCTTCCCCTAGGGCTCCGCCGACAGTGTTTTATAATAGTCTTTACGTGCATCCAACCTTTCTACGCACAATGTAAAACCATTTTTTTTCTCGTTTGCCCCTGCAACCTGGCCACCCATACAGCCCCAGCTACATGCTCATTCAAACTGCTCACGCAGCATGCCCACCAAAACTGCCCACTGAAACTGCCTACCCAAACTGCTCATCCCAAACTGCCATTCAAACTATCTATTCATACTGCCCACCAAAACTGCCCACTCAAACTACCTATCCATACTGCCCACGGAACCTGTTCAACCAAACTGCCCACTCAAACAGCACACCCAAACTGCCCGGTTAAACTGCCTACTCATACTGCCGACTCAAACTGTCGTAATCTGCAATAATTTCTTTTCTAATGTTCTTGTTGGTGTTGTAGTTGTAAAACTAGATCTAGATGGACTAATAAAAATTATTTATTTGAACAAATATTTCAAAATTAGAGTAGTTTGAGTGAAGACAACACTTGTCATTTTTGAAGGTTTGAAGTCAGAGACAGAACATGGATAAGACATTTTTTACTAATGGCAACTGTTTGGCGGACTTCTGTGTAAATCAAATGCATGTCGTATACTTTGATTAGTGAAAGTAACATGCATATCTAAATATCTAAGTGATATTCCACTTTTTGCAAATTAAACGTCATTTATGACAACCGAAAAATATTGTTCTCTAGAATATATTGATATTCAGATTTAGCCGGTACGTAATTGGTCGACTTTACAGTATTACAACTTTTACAACTTGACAAATTATGCAAAATATGTTTCAGATTTTTCCAGATTATAATTTCTTTGAGTTCTCTTTATCATACCGTGAACTATAGAAAGCTACTCTAACCTTCGAGTTTCCCCTAGGGCTTTTATATATATATATATATATATATATATATATATATATATATATATATATATATACAGGGTGTCCCATAACTTCAGGTACATATTAGAAGGGCATATAGTTCTTAATGTCCTGATTACGGAACAAAAAGAATTTTTTCAAAATTCCTATAATTAAGGGTAGTTCACTTAAGAAGAACATTTTTTGTACCCCTGGATACTATGATATTTGGAATAGTGAAATTAGTTAATAACTATAACATAAAATAATTTAACAATGAAATTAATTTATGCAATTACGTAAAGCTTTGTCACACCAATTAAGTTTGGGAGATGTATATGTAATGAAAAAAACACACAACCTATTCAACCAGTGTCCCAAAACTGTTTCCTTCAAAAACCTCAAAAACTAATTATTGAATTTTGAAAAAATTCTTTTTGTTCCGTAATCAGGACATTAAGAACTATATGCCCTTCTAAAATGTACCTAAAGTTATGGGACATCCTGTGTATATATATATATATATATATATATATATATATATATATATATATATATATATATATATATATATTACATGTTTACTTGTACACACAATTCACGAATAGTGCTAACGTTAACATTTTTCTCAGATATCAAAGATCTCTTCTCTCGAAAAAATCTAAATTTTGACAAAAAACAAAAGCCGATCGAGCTATTAAAATTTGCCATCTTAGAATATGATTTAACATTCTTACATTTAAACAATATATTTACAATAATACAGACCGACAAGATGAAACATATAGAAGTTTAACATGGGTATTCAATTGTGCGAAAATTTGTTGTCCTCTATATTTTGGAGCAAAAATTTACAAATAAAATTAATATTTACTTCTAAAAAATCTTTATTTAATACAATAGAATATCTGTTGCACTAGATATATAGAAAAAAAAACATTTTTCTTCAAAAATCAGATATCCTATCCATGGAAATAAAACAAAATTTTATTTTCGCAGTTCAGTGTTATTGATGTTAATTGTTGTAATCATTGTGTCTACATTGTTATAATTCAGAAATAAATATTCAAATAGTATGATCTTAATTGATATTTTCTTCTGTTTTTTTTTTTATTTCCATAGCTATATGATATTTGGCGATAATGTCATATTTTATTTTATATGTGAATTATTATACTGCCGACAGATGACAGTGCCATTTGAGTGAATATTAAAATTTATTAGGAAATTATAAAAAACTACATATCCACATTAGAGTAGAGAAACGAAAAATACATAATAATTATATTCTAAGTATAGGGTAATTATTACAATAAGTACTAGTATTGTACCAGAATATTGATTTAATTTAGAAAATTGTCACGTTAAAATAGTAACAAAAGATGGCGCTAAAGATGGTTATATCAGTCTCACTACGCGAATTGTACACTCCAGGTAAGTGTGTTCTTGACAAGTAATATTTGGGGTGATAACTTATTGTGTAAAATGTAATGTATGAAAATAAACTTAATTAAATTGAAATAAATCATGAAAACACGTAATTTACTTACATTATGATGCAATATAATTGATGAAATAGAAATAGAATTTTAAAATGATGTCTTTAAGATTTGGAAATATCCCTAGAATATGTTATTTTCCGACACAAAGTGTTTTTAGATGAAATTTGTATATGTAAAGTCATAAAACAATTATTTAGATTATGTTCTTAAAAAATAGAATTTATTACTCAATATTAAGAGTGTTTGAATGTTGGGACTTGTGAAATTAGTGTAGCTGCAGTGACAGTGAAACATTGTATACCTTCCGCCAGAGATGATGCGACGTTTGTTTTTTAATTTTTAATTATTGTACATTAAATTAATCTATTATTTATAAAGTGAATCAGCACCTACGATTTCGACTAAGATTTAGTATGAATTGTAAAATGTATATACAGTGTGAAGTAGGCAACAGTGAATTTTTGTGGACTTTTTTTTTTTTTTTTTTTTTTTTTTTTTTTTTTTTTGTTTACTTATGTATATACCTTGACTTCATTACAGAACACTGCGATCCATTGTTTTAATGTAAGAATTTTGACCAGTTAATAATTTTTTCCACAAAAACTATGCACAGTAAAAATAAGAGACATATCAAAGGCCCTAAGTTGATTTATTCTCTACTATTTAAAGCAAATTCCATCCAAATCGCTGAAACCGTTTCAGTTGTAGCTTTGTCTAAAAATTTCCCGATCGTCGTGATGAATTTTGGGGGGCTTGACCTTTTAGTATTATAGATGTAAAACGGCTTTTTAAGTCACAAATGCGTGATTTAAAAAATATGATAATCGTTTCAAGTCATAGATAGGTAAAAAGCAGTCCGTTTTGATGTATAATAAGTCATATTGGCGATATATTCCAAAATGTGTGGAACAGTTTAAATTTTATTCATACAAAATTGTATAATATTGTTTAAAACTATGTAATATACTAAATAGAGATAAAAAATAATAATAAATTAATTTTATTGTTAAAACAATGTAATTTTGTTATGAAATACGTAATTAATATGAAATGAATGAAGTCAGATATAGGTAAATACTTATTAAAATAATAATAATAATAAAAGAACATAAAAAATTATATCTGATGATAATAATAATAATAATAATAAATAATAATAATAAATAATAATAATAAATAATAATAAGCAGAGAGGTACAAAAATAAATAATTTTTATTTAAAATAATCAAATACAATAAATTTAATGTATTTAAAATGGATTCAAAATGACACATAACTTTTTAGACTGTCTTCTTAAAAATTTTCACGCATACTCAATTCAAATAATTAGCCTGTATTCTCTGATTTTGTACATTTGACATCAGTACAGAGAACTTTGATCTATTGTTTTAATGTAAGAATTTTGACCAGTTAATAATTTTTTCCACAAAAACTATGCACAGTAAAAATAAGAGACATATCAAAGGCCCTAAGTTGATTTATTCTCTACTATTTAAAGCAAATTCCATCCAAATCGCTGAAACCGTTTCAGTTGTAGCTTTGTCTAAAAATTTCCCGATCGTCGTGATGAATTTTGGGGGGCTTGACCTTTTAGTATTATAGATGTAAAACGGCTTTTTAAGTCACAAATGCGTGATTTAAAAAATATGATAATCGTTTCAAGTCATAGATAGGTAAAAAGCAGTCCGTTTTGATGTATAATAAGTCATATTGGCGATATATTCCAAAATGTGTGGAACAGTTTAAATTTTATTCATACAAAATTGTATAATATTGTTTAAAACTATGTAATATACTAAATAGAGATAAAAAATAATAATAAATTAATTTTATTGTTAAAACAATGTAATTTTGTTATGAAATACGTAATTAATATGAAATGAATGAAGTCAGATATAGGTAAATACTTATTAAAATAATAATAATAATAAAAGAACATAAAAAATTATATCTGATGATAATAATAATAATAATAATAATAATAAATAATAATAATAAATAATAATAAGCAGAGAGGTACAAAAATAAATAATTTTTATTTAAAATAATCAAATACAATAAATTTAATGTATTTAAAATGGATTCAAAATGACACATAACTTTTTAGACTGTCTTCTTAAAAATTTTCACGCATACTCAATTCAAATAATTAGCCTGTATTCTCTGATTTTGTACATTTGACATCAGTACAGAGAACTTTGATCTATTGTTTTAATGTAAGAATTTTGACCAGTTAATAATTTTTTCCACAAAAACTATGCACAGTAAAAATAAGAGACATATCAAAGGCCCTAAGTTGATTTATTCTCTACTATTTAAAGCAAATTCCATCCAAATCGCTGAAACCGTTTCAGTTGTAGCTTTGTCTAAAAATTTCCCGATCGTCGTGATGAATTTTGGGGGGCTTGACCTTTTAGTATTATAGATGTAAAACGGCTTTTTAAGTCACAAATGCGTGATTTAAAAAATATGATAATCGTTTCAAGTCATAGATAGGTAAAAAGCAGTCCGTTTTGATGTATAATAAGTCATATTGGCGATATATTCCAAAATGTGTGGAACAGTTTAAATTTTATTCATACAAAATTGTATAATATTGTTTAAAACTATGTAATATACTAAATAGAGATAAAAAATAATAATAAATTAATTTTATTGTTAAAACAATGTAATTTTGTTATGAAATACGTAATTAATATGAAATGAATGAAGTCAGATATAGGTAAATACTTATTAAAATAATAATAATAATAAAAGAACATAAAAAATTATATCTGATGATAATAATAATAATAATAATAATAATAAATAATAATAATAAATAATAATAAGCAGAGAGGTACAAAAATAAATAATTTTTATTTAAAATAATCAAATACAATAAATTTAATGTATTTAAAATGGATTCAAAATGACACATAACTTTTTAGACTGTCTTCTTAAAAATTTTCACGCATACTCAATTCAAATAATTAGCCTGTATTCTCTGATTTTGTACATTTGACATCAGTACAGAGAACTTTGATCTATTGTTTTAATGTAAGAATTTTGACCAGTTAATAATTTTTTCCACAAAAACTATGCACAGTAAAAATAAGAGACATATCAAAGGCCCTAAGTTGATTTATTCTCTACTATTTAAAGCAAATTCCATCCAAATCGCTGAAACCGTTTCAGTTGTAGCTTTGTCTAAAAATTTCCCGATCGTCGTGATGAATTTTGGGGGGCTTGACCTTTTAGTATTATAGATGTAAAACGGCTTTTTAAGTCACAAATGCGTGATTTAAAAAATATGATAATCGTTTCAAGTCATAGATAGGTAAAAAGCAGTCCGTTTTGATGTATAATAAGTCATATTGGCGATATATTCCAAAATGTGTGGAACAGTTTAAATTTTATTCATACAAAATTGTATAATATTGTTTAAAACTATGTAATATACTAAATAGAGATAAAAAATAATAATAAATTAATTTTATTGTTAAAACAATGTAATTTTGTTATGAAATACGTAATTAATATGAAATGAATGAAGTCAGATATAGGTAAATACTTATTAAAATAATAATAATAATAAAAGAACATAAAAAATTATATCTGATGATAATAATAATAATAATAATAATAATAAATAATAATAATAAATAATAATAAGCAGAGAGGTACAAAAATAAATAATTTTTATTTAAAATAATCAAATACAATAAATTTAATGTATTTAAAATGGATTCAAAATGACACATAACTTTTTAGACTGTCTTCTTAAAAATTTTCACGCATACTCAATTCAAATAATTAGCCTGTATTCTCTGATTTTGTACATTTGACATCAGTACAGAGAACTTTGATCTATTGTTTTAATGTAAGAATTTTGACCAGTTAATAATTTTTTCCACAAAAACTATGCACAGTAAAAATAAGAGACATATCAAAGGCCCTAAGTTGATTTATTCTCTACTATTTAAAGCAAATTCCATCCAAATCGCTGAAACCGTTTCAGTTGTAGCTTTGTCTAAAAATTTCCCGATCGTCGTGATGAATTTTGGGGGGCTTGACCTTTTAGTATTATAGATGTAAAACGGCTTTTTAAGTCACAAATGCGTGATTTAAAAAATATGATAATCGTTTCAAGTCATAGATAGGTAAAAAGCAGTCCGTTTTGATGTATAATAAGTCATATTGGCGATATATTCCAAAATGTGTGGAACAGTTTAAATTTTATTCATACAAAATTGTATAATATTGTTTAAAACTATGTAATATACTAAATAGAGATAAAAAATAATAATAAATTAATTTTATTGTTAAAACAATGTAATTTTGTTATGAAATACGTAATTAATATGAAATGAATGAAGTCAGATATAGGTAAATACTTATTAAAATAATAATAATAATAAAAGAACATAAAAAATTATATCTGATGATAATAATAATAATAATAATAATAATAAATAATAATAATAAATAATAATAAGCAGAGAGGTACAAAAATAAATAATTTTTATTTAAAATAATCAAATACAATAAATTTAATGTATTTAAAATGGATTCAAAATGACACATAACTTTTTAGACTGTCTTCTTAAAAATTTTCACGCATACTCAATTCAAATAATTAGCCTGTATTCTCTGATTTTGTACATTTGACATCAGTACAGAGAACTTTGATCTATTGTTTTAATGTAAGAATTTTGACCAGTTAATAATTTTTTCCACAAAAACTATGCACAGTAAAAATAAGAGACATATCAAAGGCCCTAAGTTGATTTATTCTCTACTATTTAAAGCAAATTCCATCCAAATCGCTGAAACCGTTTCAGTTGTAGCTTTGTCTAAAAATTTCCCGATCGTCGTGATGAATTTTGGGGGGCTTGACCTTTTAGTATTATAGATGTAAAACGGCTTTTTAAGTCACAAATGCGTGATTTAAAAAATATGATAATCGTTTCAAGTCATAGATAGGTAAAAAGCAGTCCGTTTTGATGTATAATAAGTCATATTGGCGATATATTCCAAAATGTGTGGAACAGTTTAAATTTTATTCATACAAAATTGTATAATATTGTTTAAAACTATGTAATATACTAAATAGAGATAAAAAATAATAATAAATTAATTTTATTGTTAAAACAATGTAATTTTGTTATGAAATACGTAATTAATATGAAATGAATGAAGTCAGATATAGGTAAATACTTATTAAAATAATAATAATAATAAAAGAACATAAAAAATTATATCTGATGATAATAATAATAATAATAATAATAATAAATAATAATAATAAATAATAATAAGCAGAGAGGTACAAAAATAAATAATTTTTATTTAAAATAATCAAATACAATAAATTTAATGTATTTAAAATGGATTCAAAATGACACATAACTTTTTAGACTGTCTTCTTAAAAATTTTCACGCATACTCAATTCAAATAATTAGCCTGTATTCTCTGATTTTGTACATTTGACATCAGTACAGAGAACTTTGATCTATTGTTTTAATGTAAGAATTTTGACCAGTTAATAATTTTTTCCACAAAAACTATGCACAGTAAAAATAAGAGACATATCAAAGGCCCTAAGTTGATTTATTCTCTACTATTTAAAGCAAATTCCATCCAAATCGCTGAAACCGTTTCAGTTGTAGCTTTGTCTAAAAATTTCCCGATCGTCGTGATGAATTTTGGGGGGCTTGACCTTTTAGTATTATAGATGTAAAACGGCTTTTTAAGTCACAAATGCGTGATTTAAAAAATATGATAATCGTTTCAAGTCATAGATAGGTAAAAAGCAGTCCGTTTTGATGTATAATAAGTCATATTGGCGATATATTCCAAAATGTGTGGAACAGTTTAAATTTTATTCATACAAAATTGTATAATATTGTTTAAAACTATGTAATATACTAAATAGAGATAAAAAATAATAATAAATTAATTTTATTGTTAAAACAATGTAATTTTGTTATAAAATACGTAATTAATATGAAATGAATGAAGTCAGATATAGGTAAATATTTATTAAAATAATAATAATAATAATAAAAGAACATAAAAAATTATATCTGATGATAATAATAATAATAATAATAATAATAATAATAATAAATAATAATAATAAGCAGAGAGGTACAAAAATAAATAATTTTTATTTAAAATAATCAAATACAATAAATTTAATGTATTTAAAATGGATTCAAAATGACACATAACTTTTTAGACTGTCTTCTTAAAAATTTTCACGCATACTCAATTCAAATAATTAGCCTGTATTCTCTGATTTTGTACATTTGACATCAGTACAGAGAACTTTGATCTATTGTTTTAATGTAAGAATTTTGACCAGTTAATAATTTTTTCCACAAAAACTATGCACAGTAAAAATAAGAGACATATCAAAGGCCCTAAGTTGATTTATTCTCTACTATTTAAAGCAAATTCCATCCAAATCGCTGAAACCGTTTCAGTTGTAGCTTTGTCTAAAAATTTCCCGATCGTCGTGATGAATTTTGGGGGGCTTGACCTTTTAGTATTATAGACTAGCCTAAGCTCGGCTTCGCCGAGTTTACCCTAGGGCTCCGCCGATAGTGTTTTATAATAGTTTATACGTACATCCAATCTGTCTACGCACAATTTAAAACTAAAGTGGTAACGCCAACAGTCTTGTCAGATACCCAAGTTCCCCCTTCTATCAAACGAATTAACTTTTTGCATAAAACAAAAGCCAATCAACCTGTCATAAATTTCCACACTTGTGTCTAAAAGTTCGTAACCAGACCTCTCATTTGATACCAAACACGACATATTTCTAGAACCTTTATACAAAAACAAAAGCCGACCGAGATGTCTATTTGTTGACACTTCTATGTTACAGCCCTTCAGAAAAAAAATCACTTGATCCTAATCACGACATGGTTCTGACAACTTTATGTAAAAAACAAAAGCCGGTCAAGTTGATGTCAAAATTTTGAAAGTTCTATAGTTTAGCCATGCAGAAAACTTTTCATTTAATACCAAACAGGATATACAGGTGTTTCATATAAGAGTGCAAGGCGTAGGAGTATGAATTCTGATACCAAAAGGGGGAAAAATCCCAATAAACATTGGTGCTATAACGCTTCTTAACAGAGATACCCAGGATTTTATTTAAAAAAAAAAACAGGAAACAGGTTAGTTTTATTTATTATTATATTGGGTCATAAATAATTATTTATAAAAAGAATCCCAGAGCAAGTGTTCAAAATGAAAGACATTACATTCAATAAATAAATCAGTATTATTTAAAAATACTACTGTAAATTATTAAAATATTACATTTTCATTAATACAGAAGGCTTGGCAATACTTTTTTGTATTAGAAATATTATCAAAATATTAAATAACAGGTGTAATAATTAAATAATTATCGGATTGAAATGAGTGGAATTTTTAATTAATTAAATCTCATTTAAATTTTAAATGAATTAAATGCCATCAGCCAACTATTTTCTGCTATTTCAGTATTACGCTTCATTTAAGATAAATCCTCGGTATCTCTGTTATGAAGCGTTCTAGCACCAATGTTTATTGGGATTTTTTTCATGTTGGTGTCTAGAATTCATACTCCGAAGCCTTACATGAAACACCCTGTATTTCTGACAAATTTATATGAAAAACAAGAAATGTTTTCTCATGGACTGTCATAGAGAATTGTCAAAAATACGACAGCTCGATCGGCTATTCTTTTTTGCATAAAATTGTCAATAATATTTCGGAAGTGTAGTATCTATAGCTGAGTGCACGATGTATAATGTATTACAAAGAATGGCTAAATAACCGGGTTAGTTCATACAGTATGCCGCTAGATGTCAGGTTTTTTGCGACCCGGTTTTTACAAAAATATTTGAAATAGTAAATTATTCCTATATAACGCACAATATTTTATATTTTCAATACATTACCTTTTATCTTTTGTCAGTTCTATGTATGTATTTTATACAAATTCCATACAACAGGCTTCTATAATTTCAGTAAAATTATAAAATAAACATTGTCATGTACTTGACACTGACATCTTTCAATCTGAATTTTCTTAATCGTAGTACCTGTTTCTATGGTTATAGCATGGCTGGCTGCTACATAAAATTATATAAATAAAAAATCGAAATAGCGCTACTTCCGAAGTAACGTTACTTCAAGAGGTGAAAATTCGGGTCTATATCTCTTTATTTGATCCATACCCTGTTGTGCATCCTATAGCACAACATTTTCTATTTAAACGCGAACTTATTTTGACCGCAACCGACACACTGCGGCACACCAACTGCCAAACGCCTGTCAAATGGTAACGGGTCGCGTTAGTTTCTTTTGTACCAGCTAGTTATGTCAACGCATCTCGTACTCTCACCTATAGATACTACACCGTGGTAGGAACTGATGAAAACATATAATGAAATGAACAAATGCTGCGCATTTTATGCGAGCAAACAGGAAGAAATTACAGGATAAATATAAACATAATACAAGGTGACCATTTTACATGTTCCGGCCTGAAATTTTAAGAATAAGCAAAACCAAATATATTTTATAAGCCACTTGGTGAATATTAGTACTTTAAATCGAATAATCACAGTAGGTATAAGAGCAAAACAAAATTTTAAAAACCAAGTCACTTATGAAATGTATCATGGATTGCCTAAACATGAATTTTCAGGCGGGAACTTTTAAAATGCGGACCCTGTATTAGTAACATGTATATGAGTACACAATACTAAATTTAAAGATAAAAATAAATCAAACAAAACTAAAAGATGTGATATTTTAATTCTAGAATAAACAGTTAGTTACAAACTGCAGAAAAGTAAGTACTTACATTACATTAGATCTGAACTTTTACAACGAATTTGAAAATATATCAATAAAGTTTGGATTGTTAAAAATGATAGGTATTAAAGATTACTTTTCTGGCTCATGCTGTATGATTATGTAATTTAAAATATTTTTTATTAGTACGATACAATAATTGGGAATAAAAGAATTTTAATATAGATAATTTTAACGTAATATAAGAAAATAAAATACAGACTAAATTCTATACCGTTTTAAAATAGATATCGAATTATGTATAATCTGAAATAATTTTAAACGTAATGTAAGAAAATGAATTACAAAAAAAGAACAGATTAAAACATACTATCTAAAATTATTGAATTGTCTTGTTCCAGACTATGATTTTCCTGTACACGTCTTAAAATCATTACATATACCTATATATACAATCGGTTTATAACGTTGTACCATGTCTTCCGATGCGAATTCTCCACTGGTCTTGCCATAGATCTTCATTCTCTCTTATTTCTTCTTGGATTCCTGCTACCCAATTCCTTCTAGGTCTCCCTCTTTTCTTTTTGCCGCTAGGAGTTTACTGTGGTATGTGTTTTGCCATTACTCATTTGCTGTACGTGATCGTACCATCTTAATTGACTTGTTTTTATATCATCGGTTATAGTAATTGATACATGCATAATTTGTCATTAACATATCAAATATGACATGACAATGTTTATCTTTTTAATTTTGTACATCGATTGTGATATTATTCCTACCTTTCTGATCCTTTTCGACGTGTTTCCTTATACATTTTCCAAAATTCTATTTACAAAATAAAATATGTAACATAATAATAAACATGGCTTAAAATCATTACATATACCTACCTTGTTAAATTCATCATCTTTTCTTTAATTATTACATATTATTTACACATTTTATTGCATTTAAAAGGAAGAAAACTGATAATTTGTCATCATTGACATTGACATAACAGCGTTTATCGTCTTAAATTTTCAAGGAAAACTGTGATCGTTACTGTGAAAAATATTGTTTAGTTAGAAATATTTGTTTTTTACCTAGTTACTTATGACACATTTGGTAACACTGTCCAAGTACATATGAACCGTCAAATTTTATAATTTTTAATTAAAATGTTTTAGGCCTTTTTTACCTGTGCGGATATAATTGCCCATTCTCAAAATTTATAATTATGAATTAAACTTCTTTCAAATTGTCTCCATTTCATAAATATCTCCATTTAAAGGTTCAAAATGACATGACAAACATGGCGTTCTTCGTCTTAAAATTTTCACGGAGAACTGTGATCATTACAGTGACCTATTGTTTCTGTCCCAATTTTCAATCTTTAATAATGTTTTACACAAAAACTATGCATCCTACAGAAATTTGATCCATTAGAAGGGAGCTGAAGCCAATCATTTCCTACAACTTGGTACAAATTTTATGAAAATCGGTTGCTCCGTTTAACCTGTAGCCTTGTCTAAAGTTTAGCGATCGGCTTTTTGATTAATATATATAACTATAGTGAATCTGATCGTTTAGTATTATAGATGTAAAACGGCTTTTTAAGTCACAAATGCGTGATTTAAAAAATATGATAATCGTTTCAAGTCATAGATAGGTAAAAAGCAGTCCGTTTTGATGTATAATAAGTCATATTGGCGATATATTCCAAAATGTGTGGAACAGTTTAAATTTTATTCATACAAAATTGTATAATATTGTTTAAAACTATGTAATATACTAAATAGAGATAAAAAATAATAATAAATTAATTTTATTGTTAAAACAATGTAATTTTGTTATGAAATACGTAATTAATATGAAATGAATGAAGTCAGATATAGGTAAATACTTATTAAAATAATAATAATAATAAAAGAACATAAAAAATTATATCTGATGATAATAATAATAATAATAATAATAATAAATAATAATAATAAATAATAATAAGCAGAGAGGTACAAAAATAAATAATTTTTATTTAAAATAATCAAATACAATAAATTTAATGTATTTAAAATGGATTCAAAATGACACATAACTTTTTAGACTGTCTTCTTAAAAATTTTCACGCATACTCAATTCAAATAATTAGCCTGTATTCTCTGATTTTGTACATTTGACATCAGTACAGAGAACTTTGATCTATTGTTTTAATGTAAGAATTTTGACCAGTTAATAATTTTTTCCACAAAAACTATGCACAGTAAAAATAAGAGACATATCAAAGGCCCTAAGTTGATTTATTCTCTACTATTTAAAGCAAATTCCATCCAAATCGCTGAAACCGTTTCAGTTGTAGCTTTGTCTAAAAATTTCCCGATCGTCGTGATGAATTTTGGGGGGCTTGACCTTTTAGTATTATAGATGTAAAACGGCTTTTTAAGTCACAAATGCGTGATTTAAAAAATATGATAATCGTTTCAAGTCATAGATAGGTAAAAAGCAGTCCGTTTTGATGTATAATAAGTCATATTGGCGATATATTCCAAAATGTGTGGAACAGTTTAAATTTTATTCATACAAAATTGTATAATATTGTTTAAAACTATGTAATATACTAAATAGAGATAAAAAATAATAATAAATTAATTTTATTGTTAAAACAATGTAATTTTGTTATGAAATACGTAATTAATATGAAATGAATGAAGTCAGATATAGGTAAATACTTATTAAAATAATAATAATAATAAAAGAACATAAAAAATTATATCTGATGATAATAATAATAATAATAATAAATAATAATAATAAATAATAATAATAAATAATAATAAGCAGAGAGGTACAAAAATAAATAATTTTTATTTAAAATAATCAAATACAATAAATTTAATGTATTTAAAATGGATTCAAAATGACACATAACTTTTTAGACTGTCTTCTTAAAAATTTTCACGCATACTCAATTCAAATAATTAGCCTGTATTCTCTGATTTTGTACATTTGACATCAGTACAGAGAACTTTGATCTATTGTTTTAATGTAAGAATTTTGACCAGTTAATAATTTTTTCCACAAAAACTATGCACAGTAAAAATAAGAGACATATCAAAGGCCCTAAGTTGATTTATTCTCTACTATTTAAAGCAAATTCCATCCAAATCGCTGAAACCGTTTCAGTTGTAGCTTTGTCTAAAAATTTCCCGATCGTCGTGATGAATTTTGGGGGGCTTGACCTTTTAGTATTATAGATGTAAAACGGCTTTTTAAGTCACAAATGCGTGATTTAAAAAATATGATAATCGTTTCAAGTCATAGATAGGTAAAAAGCAGTCCGTTTTGATGTATAATAAGTCATATTGGCGATATATTCCAAAATGTGTGGAACAGTTTAAATTTTATTCATACAAAATTGTATAATATTGTTTAAAACTATGTAATATACTAAATAGAGATAAAAAATAATAATAAATTAATTTTATTGTTAAAACAATGTAATTTTGTTATGAAATACGTAATTAATATGAAATGAATGAAGTCAGATATAGGTAAATACTTATTAAAATAATAATAATAATAAAAGAACATAAAAAATTATATCTGATGATAATAATAATAATAATAATAAATAATAATAATAAATAATAATAATAAATAATAATAAGCAGAGAGGTACAAAAATAAATAATTTTTATTTAAAATAATCAAATACAATAAATTTAATGTATTTAAAATGGATTCAAAATGACACATAACTTTTTAGACTGTCTTCTTAAAAATTTTCACGCATACTCAATTCAAATAATTAGCCTGTATTCTCTGATTTTGTACATTTGACATCAGTACAGAGAACTTTGATCTATTGTTTTAATGTAAGAATTTTGACCAGTTAATAATTTTTTCCACAAAAACTATGCACAGTAAAAATAAGAGACATATCAAAGGCCCTAAGTTGATTTATTCTCTACTATTTAAAGCAAATTCCATCCAAATCGCTGAAACCGTTTCAGTTGTAGCTTTGTCTAAAAATTTCCCGATCGTCGTGATGAATTTTGGGGGGCTTGACCTTTTAGTATTATAGATGTAAAACGGCTTTTTAAGTCACAAATGCGTGATTTAAAAAATATGATAATCGTTTCAAGTCATAGATAGGTAAAAAGCAGTCCGTTTTGATGTATAATAAGTCATATTGGCGATATATTCCAAAATGTGTGGAACAGTTTAAATTTTATTCATACAAAATTGTATAATATTGTTTAAAACTATGTAATATACTAAATAGAGATAAAAAATAATAATAAATTAATTTTATTGTTAAAACAATGTAATTTTGTTATGAAATACGTAATTAATATGAAATGAATGAAGTCAGATATAGGTAAATACTTATTAAAATAATAATAATAATAAAAGAACATAAAAAATTATATCTGATGATAATAATAATAATAATAATAATAATAAATAATAATAATAAATAATAATAAGCAGAGAGGTACAAAAATAAATAATTTTTATTTAAAATAATCAAATACAATAAATTTAATGTATTTAAAATGGATTCAAAATGACACATAACTTTTTAGACTGTCTTCTTAAAAATTTTCACGCATACTCAATTCAAATAATTAGCCTGTATTCTCTGATTTTGTACATTTGACATCAGTACAGAGAACTTTGATCTATTGTTTTAATGTAAGAATTTTGACCAGTTAATAATTTTTTCCACAAAAACTATGCACAGTAAAAATAAGAGACATATCAAAGGCCCTAAGTTGATTTATTCTCTACTATTTAAAGCAAATTCCATCCAAATCGCTGAAACCGTTTCAGTTGTAGCTTTGTCTAAAAATTTCCCGATCGTCGTGATGAATTTTGGGGGGCTTGACCTTTTAGTATTATAGATGTAAAACGGCTTTTTAAGTCACAAATGCGTGATTTAAAAAATATGATAATCGTTTCAAGTCATAGATAGGTAAAAAGCAGTCCGTTTTGATGTATAATAAGTCATATTGGCGATATATTCCAAAATGTGTGGAACAGTTTAAATTTTATTCATACAAAATTGTATAATATTGTTTAAAACTATGTAATATACTAAATAGAGATAAAAAATAATAATAAATTAATTTTATTGTTAAAACAATGTAATTTTGTTATGAAATACGTAATTAATATGAAATGAATGAAGTCAGATATAGGTAAATACTTATTAAAATAATAATAATAATAAAAGAACATAAAAAATTATATCTGATGATAATAATAATAATAATAATAATAATAAATAATAATAATAAATAATAATAAGCAGAGAGGTACAAAAATAAATAATTTTTATTTAAAATAATCAAATACAATAAATTTAATGTATTTAAAATGGATTCAAAATGACACATAACTTTTTAGACTGTCTTCTTAAAAATTTTCACGCATACTCAATTCAAATAATTAGCCTGTATTCTCTGATTTTGTACATTTGACATCAGTACAGAGAACTTTGATCTATTGTTTTAATGTAAGAATTTTGACCAGTTAATAATTTTTTCCACAAAAACTATGCACAGTAAAAATAAGAGACATATCAAAGGCCCTAAGTTGATTTATTCTCTACTATTTAAAGCAAATTCCATCCAAATCGCTGAAACCGTTTCAGTTGTAGCTTTGTCTAAAAATTTCCCGATCGTCGTGATGAATTTTGGGGGGCTTGACCTTTTAGTATTATAGATGTAAAACGGCTTTTTAAGTCACAAATGCGTGATTTAAAAAATATGATAATCGTTTCAAGTCATAGATAGGTAAAAAGCAGTCCGTTTTGATGTATAATAAGTCATATTGGCGATATATTCCAAAATGTGTGGAACAGTTTAAATTTTATTCATACAAAATTGTATAATATTGTTTAAAACTATGTAATATACTAAATAGAGATAAAAAATAATAATAAATTAATTTTATTGTTAAAACAATGTAATTTTGTTATGAAATACGTAATTAATATGAAATGAATGAAGTCAGATATAGGTAAATACTTATTAAAATAATAATAATAATAAAAGAACATAAAAAATTATATCTGATGATAATAATAATAATAATAATAATAATAAATAATAATAATAAATAATAATAAGCAGAGAGGTACAAAAATAAATAATTTTTATTTAAAATAATCAAATACAATAAATTTAATGTATTTAAAATGGATTCAAAATGACACATAACTTTTTAGACTGTCTTCTTAAAAATTTTCACGCATACTCAATTCAAATAATTAGCCTGTATTCTCTGATTTTGTACATTTGACATCAGTACAGAGAACTTTGATCTATTGTTTTAATGTAAGAATTTTGACCAGTTAATAATTTTTTCCACAAAAACTATGCACAGTAAAAATAAGAGACATATCAAAGGCCCTAAGTTGATTTATTCTCTACTATTTAAAGCAAATTCCATCCAAATCGCTGAAACCGTTTCAGTTGTAGCTTTGTCTAAAAATTTCCCGATCGTCGTGATGAATTTTGGGGGGCTTGACCTTTTAGTATTATAGATGTAAAACGGCTTTTTAAGTCACAAATGCGTGATTTAAAAAATATGATAATCGTTTCAAGTCATAGATAGGTAAAAAGCAGTCCGTTTTGATGTATAATAAGTCATATTGGCGATATATTCCAAAATGTGTGGAACAGTTTAAATTTTATTCATACAAAATTGTATAATATTGTTTAAAACTATGTAATATACTAAATAGAGATAAAAAATAATAATAAATTAATTTTATTGTTAAAACAATGTAATTTTGTTATGAAATACGTAATTAATATGAAATGAATGAAGTCAGATATAGGTAAATACTTATTAAAATAATAATAATAATAAAAGAACATAAAAAATTATATCTGATGATAATAATAATAATAATAATAATAATAAATAATAATAATAAATAATAATAAGCAGAGAGGTACAAAAATAAATAATTTTTATTTAAAATAATCAAATACAATAAATTTAATGTATTTAAAATGGATTCAAAATGACACATAACTTTTTAGACTGTCTTCTTAAAAATTTTCACGCATACTCAATTCAAATAATTAGCCTGTATTCTCTGATTTTGTACATTTGACATCAGTACAGAGAACTTTGATCTATTGTTTTAATGTAAGAATTTTGACCAGTTAATAATTTTTTCCACAAAAACTATGCACAGTAAAAATAAGAGACATATCAAAGGCCCTAAGTTGATTTATTCTCTACTATTTAAAGCAAATTCCATCCAAATCGCTGAAACCGTTTCAGTTGTAGCTTTGTCTAAAAATTTCCCGATCGTCGTGATGAATTTTGGGGGGCTTGACCTTTTAGTATTATAGATGTAAAACGGCTTTTTAAGTCACAAATGCGTGATTTAAAAAATATGATAATCGTTTCAAGTCATAGATAGGTAAAAAGCAGTCCGTTTTGATGTATAATAAGTCATATTGGCGATATATTCCAAAATGTGTGGAACAGTTTAAATTTTATTCATACAAAATTGTATAATATTGTTTAAAACTATGTAATATACTAAATAGAGATAAAAAATAATAATAAATTAATTTTATTGTTAAAACAATGTAATTTTGTTATGAAATACGTAATTAATATGAAATGAATGAAGTCAGATATAGGTAAATACTTATTAAAATAATAATAATAATAAAAGAACATAAAAAATTATATCTGATGATAATAATAATAATAATAATAATAATAAATAATAATAATAAATAATAATAAGCAGAGAGGTACAAAAATAAATAATTTTTATTTAAAATAATCAAATACAATAAATTTAATGTATTTAAAATGGATTCAAAATGACACATAACTTTTTAGACTGTCTTCTTAAAAATTTTCACGCATACTCAATTCAAATAATTAGCCTGTATTCTCTGATTTTGTACATTTGACATCAGTACAGAGAACTTTGATCTATTGTTTTAATGTAAGAATTTTGACCAGTTAATAATTTTTTCCACAAAAACTATGCACAGTAAAAATAAGAGACATATCAAAGGCCCTAAGTTGATTTATTCTCTACTATTTAAAGCAAATTCCATCCAAATCGCTGAAACCGTTTCAGTTGTAGCTTTGTCTAAAAATTTCCCGATCGTCGTGATGAATTTTGGGGGGCTTGACCTTTTAGTATTATAGATGTAAAACGGCTTTTTAAGTCACAAATGCGTGATTTAAAAAATATGATAATCGTTTCAAGTCATAGATAGGTAAAAAGCAGTCCGTTTTGATGTATAATAAGTCATATTGGCGATATATTCCAAAATGTGTGGAACAGTTTAAATTTTATTCATACAAAATTGTATAATATTGTTTAAAACTATGTAATATACTAAATAGAGATAAAAAATAATAATAAATTAATTTTATTGTTAAAACAATGTAATTTTGTTATAAAATACGTAATTAATATGAAATGAATGAAGTCAGATATAGGTAAATATTTATTAAAATAATAATAATAATAATAAAAGAACATAAAAAATTATATCTGATGATAATAATAATAATAATAATAATAATAATAATAATAAATAATAATAATAAGCAGAGAGGTACAAAAATAAATAATTTTTATTTAAAATAATCAAATACAATAAATTTAATGTATTTAAAATGGATTCAAAATGACACATAACTTTTTAGACTGTCTTCTTAAAAATTTTCACGCATACTCAATTCAAATAATTAGCCTGTATTCTCTGATTTTGTACATTTGACATCAGTACAGAGAACTTTGATCTATTGTTTTAATGTAAGAATTTTGACCAGTTAATAATTTTTTCCACAAAAACTATGCACAGTAAAAATAAGAGACATATCAAAGGCCCTAAGTTGATTTATTCTCTACTATTTAAAGCAAATTCCATCCAAATCGCTGAAACCGTTTCAGTTGTAGCTTTGTCTAAAAATTTCCCGATCGTCGTGATGAATTTTGGGGGGCTTGACCTTTTAGTATTATAGATGTAAAACGGCTTTTTAAGTCACAAATGCGTGATTTAAAAAATATGATAATCGTTTCAAGTCATAGATAGGTAAAAAGCAGTCCGTTTTGATGTATAATAAGTCATATTGGCGATATATTCCAAAATGTGTGGAACAGTTTAAATTTTATTCATACAAAATTGTATAATATTGTTTAAAACTATCTATAATACTAAAAGGTCAAGCCCCCCAAAATTCATCACGACGATCGGGAAATTTTTAGACAAAGCTACAACTGAAACGGTTTCAGCGATTTGGATGGAATTTGCTTTAAATAGTAGAGAATAAATCAACTTAGGGCCTTTGATATGTCTCTTATTTTTACTGTGCATAGTTTTTGTGGAAAAAATTATTAACTGGTCAAAATTCTTACATTAAAACAATAGATCAAAGTTCTCTGTACTGATGTCAAATGTACAAAATCAGAGAATACAGGCTAATTATTTGAATTGAGTATGCGTGAAAATTTTTAAGAAGACAGTCTAAAAAGTTATGTGTCATTTTGAATCCATTTTAAATACATTAAATTTATTGTATTTGATTATTTTAAATAAAAATTATTTATTTTTGTACCACTCTGCTTATTATTATTTATTATTATTATTATTTATTATTATTATTATTATTATTATTATTATTATTATTATTATCATCAGATATAATTTTTTATGTTCTTTTATTATTATTATTATTTTAATAAATATTTACCTATATCTGACTTCATTCATTTCATATTAATTACGTATTTTATAACAAAATTACATTGTTTTAACAATAAAATTAATTTATTATTATTTTTTATCTCTATTTAGTATATTACATAGTTTTAAACAATATTATATAATTTTGTATGAATAAAATTTAAACTGTTCCACACATTTTGGAATATATCGCCAATATGACTTATTATACATCAAAACGGACTGCTTTTTACCTATCTATGACTTGAAACGATTATCATATTCTTTAAATCACGCATTTGTGACTTAAAAAGCCGTTTTACATCTATAATACTAAAAGGTCAAGCCCCCCAAAATTCATCACGACGATCGGGAAATTTTTAGACAAAGCTACAACTGAAACGGTTTCAGCGATTTGGATGGAATTTGCTTTAAATAGTAGAGAATAAATCAACTTAGGGCCTTTGATATGTCTCTTATTTTTACTGTGCATAGTTTTTGTGGAAAAAATTATTAACTGGTCAAAATTCTTACATTAAAACAATGGATCGCAGTGTTCTGTAATGAAGTCAAGGTATATACATAAGTAAACAAAAAAAAAAAAAAAAAAAAAAGTCCACAAAAATTCACTGTTGCCTACTTCACACTGTATATACATTTTACAATTCATACTAAATCTTAGTCGACATCGTAGGTGCTGATTCACTTTATAAATAATAGATTAATTTAATGTACAATAATTAAAAATTAAAAAACCAACGTCGCATCATCTCTGCCGGAAGGTATACAATGTTTTACTGTCACTGCAGCTACACTAATTTCACAAGTCCCAACATTCAAACACTCTTAATATTGAGTAATAAATTCTATTTTTTAAGAACATAATCTAAATAATTGTTTTATGACTTTACATATACAAATTTCATCTAAAAACACTTTGTGTCGGAAAATAACATATTCTAGGGATATTTCCAAATCTTAAAGACATCATTTTAAAATTCTATTTCTATTTCATCAATTATATTGCATCATAATGTAAGTAAAATACGTGTTTTCATGATTTATTTCAATTTAATTAAGTTTATTTTCATACATTACATTTTACACAATAAGTTATCACCCCAAATATTACTTGTCAAGAACACACTTACCTGGAGTGTACAATTCGCGTAGTGAGACTGATATAACCATCTTTAGCGCCATCTTTTGTTACTATTTTAACGTGACAATTTTCTAAATTAAATCAATATTCTGGTACAATACTAGTACTTATTGTAATAATTACCCTATACTTAGAATATAATTATTATGTATTTTTCGTTTCTCTACTCTAATGTGGATATGTAGTTTTTTATAATTTCCTAATAAATTTTAATATTCACTCAAATGGCACTGTCATCTGTCGGCAGTATAATAATTCACATATAAAATAAAATATGACATTATCGCCAAATATCATATAGCTATGGAAATAAAAAAAAAACAGAAGAAAATATCAATTAAGATCATACTATTTGAATATTTATTTCTGAATTATAACAATGTAGACACAATGATTACAACAATTAACATCAATAACACTGAACTGCGAAAATAAAATTTTGTTTTATTTCCATGGATAGGATATCTGATTTTTGAAGAAAAATGTTTTTTTTTCTATATATCTAGTGCAACAGATATTCTATTGTATTAAATAAAGATTTTTTAGAAGTAAATATTAATTTTATTTGTAAATTTTTGCTCCAAAATATAGAGGACAACAAATTTTCGCACAATTGAATACCCATGTTAAACTTCTATATGTTTCATCTTGTCGGTCTGTATTATTGTAAATATATTGTTTAAATGTAAGAATGTTAAATCATATTCTAAGATGGCAAATTTTAATAGCTCGATCGGCTTTTGTTTTTTGTCAAAATTTAGATTTTTTCGAGAGAAGAGATCTTTGATATCTGAGAAAAATGTTAACGTTAGCACTATTCGTGAATTGTGTGTACAAGTAAACATGTAATATATATATACAGGATGTCCCATAACTTTAGGTACATTTTAGAAGGGCATATAGTTCTTAATGTCCTGATTACGGAACAAAAAGAATTTTTTCAAAATTCAATAATTAGTTTTTGAGGTTTTTGAAGGAAACAGTTTTGGGACACTGGTTGAATAGGTTGTGTGTTCTTTTCATTACATACACATCTCCCAAACTTAATTGGTGAGACAAAGCTTTACGTAATTGCGTAAATTAATTTCATTGTTAAATTATTTTATGTTATAGTTATAACTAATTTCACTATTCCAAATATCATAGTATCCAGGGGTACAAAAAATGTTCTTCTTAAGTGAACTACCCTTAATTATAGGAATTTTGAAAAAATTCTTTTTGTTCCGTAATCAGGACATTAAGAACTATATGCCCTTCTAATATGTACCTGAAGTTATGGGACACCCTGTATATATATATATATATATATATATATATATATATATATATATATATATAAAAGCCCTAGGGGAAACTCGAAGGTTAGAGTAGCTTTCTATAGTTCACGGTATGATAAAGAGAACTCAAAGAAATTATAATCTGGAAAAATCTGAAACATATTTTGCATAATTTGTCAAGTTGTAAAAGTTGTAATACTGTAAAGTCGACCAATTACGTACCAGCTAAATCTGAATATCAATATATTCTAGAGAACAATATTTTTCGGTTGTCATAAATGACGTTTAATTTGCAAAAAGTGGAATATCACTTAGATATTTAGATATGCATGTTACTTTCACTAATCAAAGTATACGACATGCATTTGATTTACACAGAAGTCCGCCAAACAGTTGCCATTAGTAAAAAATGTCTTATCCATGTTCTGTCTCTGACTTCAAACCTTCAAAAATGACAAGTGTTGTCTTCACTCAAACTACTCTAATTTTGAAATATTTGTTCAAATAAATAATTTTTATTAGTCCACCTAGATCTAGTTTTACAACTACAACACCAACAAGAACATTAGAAAAGAAATTATTGCAGATTACGACAGTTTGAGTCGGCAGTATGAGTAGGCAGTTTAACCGGGCAGTTTGGGTGTGCTGTTTGAGTGGGCAGTTTGGTTGAACAGGTTCCGTGGGCAGTATGGATAGGTAGTTTGAGTGGGCAG